>JARHVA010002073.1:0-312500 GCA_037957365.1 Torreya grandis
AACTCTTCCTTCACTCTTATCTTCTACAGTTTCTTTGACTACTTCCTTCATCTATTCTTCCTTTAATTAAGTCTCTTCCCTAATCCATAAATATTTTAAGGCCTCTCTTTCTTCAAGTTCAATGACTATTGCATCATCCCAATCCTCTATGAGGAACTCTTGTTCCCAGTTTTGCACATAAACCTTTTTCTTTCAACTAATCCTCAGAATAGTTATGCACCATTCCAAGGGCATCTCCTCCCTCTTATTTCCCTTCATGTAAATCTCCTTCTCTACACTCTCGTGCCTCAATCCATAAGTCTGATCCTCCACTCAAGTTGGTCTTTTGGGCATATTGTCTAGTTCAACAATTTTGAGACCATATAATCCCAACACTTTATCTTCTACTTTACCTTTCATCTCCTTCTATATTGAAAATATCTCTAACACTTTTTTTTGGCATCACACAACCTACTCTATGCAAAATCTACCTTCTTAGAGTCTTCAATACCTCTTAGTGCAAAACAATGCTCTACACGTAGAAACCACCTCATCATTCTCTCATGGTCTTATTTCCTTGGTAATATTGGCACATCATCTTCAATCTAATATCTCACATGCTCAAAAAATTTATGGGTTTCTCTATTTTATAGGGTACTCCCTTGTTTTTCATGGGATTATTTATCCTAGTTCTCTTCTCCACCTATGTTGTCCTCTTCTACAATGCATCTACTCTAGCAGGTATCTCTTCTATCATCATCATGAGTTGTGACCTTGAGTCACTCCTTACCTTGGATTTTTGTTGATCCATCCTCTTCATTTCTTGTTCTCTACCCACTATGCATAATGAAGAGAAACCTTGTACACTTGTTACCTAATGCTTCATTTATATGTCCCTTCTTGCCTCTACATGTGGACTCTATGTGTGTATATTTACTCCTTAGCATTATTTTGTTGTTTCCTTTGTGTGTTCTTCACATATCCACTTTTCCCTTCTCACTATGCATCACTCTTCTCCACTTGGACACTATGGGTTATTTATTACCCATCAGCTTTTCACACTCCTTGTTGGTTTCCTCATGTTTGGAATCTACCAATGCTCTTCTTCAACTCTCCCTATAAGTTATCTGAAAGGTCAACATTATCTCATATGTACTCTTTAATACTCTTAATTTGTTTCCTTACTCTTTTGATAATCTACCATTTTACACCCTTTAATAAAACTCTTCCTCCTTATCGAGCTACCTCACTAGTCGATGATTTGCTAGCTTCACCCTTCTATAATGCTGACTTTGTCTACTCACATGCTCTTCTCCTCTTGTATTCTCCTAAGGTGATCAACCCACTTTGATACCAAACTTATGTATTATCACAGTGGGGGTTCCTAACGAAGGAAATCCTAACCATGCAACCTACAAGTATTTTCACACACTCAAACATAGTGGAATCAAAAATCCTTGTTTAATGATTAACTCACCTCATGGGTTATAGGATGTTCTTAGCTTCCAAACTTTTACAATAGAGATCTCGGCTCTATCCAATATTAAAACTTAGATCTCACTATTCCTCACTCTCTACACTTTTAAAAATAGAGATACTATAAGGCTAACTTTGATTTATAACCATTAAGTCACTTAAATCTCCTTTCACTCACTAAGGATGTAGGCCTTCTTCCCTCTCTTTATATAATTTGATATAGTTTTCCCTCTCTTGGCCAAGACTATCCCTAAAATCAAGCAAAGTTTTCCTCCCTAATGTTGGATCAATGCCTCAATTTATAGCCTTTTTATTCCAATAGATCTAATTAATGTTTTAGCCTCCTTACCCAATTATCATCATTTTAAATTTATGTGTGGGTGGTAAAATCTTGGTGAACTATCATAACAATTCCCCACATAGATTTCAAATGGATTTCTTGCCTTTTGAATTTATTTGTATTTTATTCCACCTCTGACAGTGCTAATTGGCACATTGTACAGTCCACATGTCATGTTACAGTCAAATTTGTAATTATTATGTTTTACACCCTTATTCAGTGTTAACCTTATTTGCTCACTTCTTTTCTCTCATGAGACCACTTATGTGTGTGTCACATAACGCTCATGAGGGTTTATTTGGTGTATGCTTTGCCTTGTTTGGATCTAAACTTATGACCATCATATGTGCCTCAAAAAATTATGTGCTAGCATGCCCCTTTATTCATGCATCAGGATCACCCAATTTCTTTTATTGTGCAATGTCTCTGCACTCTAGCAAGTCTTTTGGTATTTTGTGCATCACCACACAAATATATACTTATGTACATTGTTCATATTCATTGGCATAGTTTCTTTTTGTATATTTCATCTATGATTCTTTGATTGTGCACTCCCACATAAGATTTGACTATTTCTATTTCCACACTTGTGTGCCTTGTCTCAACCTTTGTGCAATTTCTCACATTGCATGCTCCATGCCTCGATCAAAAATTATAACCCTTTTATTTACCTAGGTTCCACACTCTCCTCAACTGGTATTTATTCTTCATGTTTATCTTCTTGGCCCCTCGAGACTCTTATAAATGGATTTATCCTTAGGTGCATGCCTTTCAACTCATCTTCTTGTGTGCTTAATTTATGAGTCTTTGATTGTGCACTCTTGTGAAGTCTTTGAATGTTGTTTTTTCCACCCTTCCCCACCATCTCCCATCCTTTGCATAAGGTTCCCCCTTATGTGATTTATGCCTTACTCGAAAATTGTAACCCTTTTATTTACTCAAGTTCCATGCTATTTTGTGAATAATATTTTTCTCTGCATTGTTTACCTTCTTATCCCCTTAGGATTCTTTTTGATAGCTTTAGCTTTATGTTCATGCCTTACAACTTGTCCTCTTGTGTAATTATCCATGGGTTCCCCACATGTTTCATTAGTTATCCCTTTTATGTCATCCTTTGGCACCCAACACTTCTTCATTTGTGTACTCTAAAACTTAGGTTATGTAGGATGGTCAGTTTGCCTAGGATGCCCCTACATCACTATCTCCATAATTTCATTATTCGATATTATGTGGTCATAAATAACCATGCATACAAATTATTTAAATACTCACATCAAAATATCTCATATAAATCATTATAAATTTCTCAACCTAACCACTCCTTCAATTGAAAATTGTGACAACCTACAATTTTCTTTGTGAACTGCAACACTTTAGACTCAAAATATGCCTCTATGTATTCCAATGTGATTTGATATGTAATACAAACCCTCAATACCAACAACCTAAGAAAATAAGTCCTGGAAACATAACTAAAATGTTGCAGTGTAATAAAATACATCAACTATCAATTAAACACTAAGTAACCCAAGATGTACACAACTCAAAGCATGATGGCATATTAATTAACCCTAATATTGATCACTCACTTGAATCATACAAGAGACGTCGAGGCCAAATACCATTAAGAATAGTAGGATAATTAAGGGAAACAAATAACATAAATGTACACTGCATAGAAATCCACTAATAAGTCTTTTTTTTGTAATCCATACACTATAAAAAGTAACTTATCTTCAGTAACCATCTTTGACATAAACATGATAATGAATTTGATTTATGTATACTCAAACTTGTATGTAGTATATTAATCCTTCCAATGTTTACAATAAGGATTTTATAAGATTTACAAAACATATAATATATTAAATTATATAAAATGACCAACATTTCAAGATGTCCTAAATGAGTGGACAAAGGACATATTTATAGTTTTTCCCCACTATCATACTAATGAAAACTATATCCAGGTGGACTTTTTCAAGAAAATACCATATAAATTTTCAGCATATTCTTATCTGATTATGTTCCTTCTCATTCATATGTGTGTCCTTTGTCTTGTGTTGACACATGTACTTCTACACACCACTTAATTTTGTACAATGCCATAAGTTTGCATGCTTCCTAAAACCTTCATGCACATTTTCTTTGTGCACACTTGTGGTCTTCCCTCCTTTCTTCATGAAACCCAAAATACATACACATACTCTAACAAAACCTGTGTATAACCCATGTAATTATTATACTTAGCCAAAATATTTTTGTAAGAACAATCCTCAAACCAACACTCCACTACACAATTCTAACTCATCAGCATGGATGATGATGTTGAGTTTTAGTTAGCCAACTCTTACTTCATTAACTAGGTTGATGATGATCAAGCTAAGTTATAAAGTTAAGATGTTATCAACAAGACTAATTATGTTCAAAATTAGTGAGTTAGACATGGCATCACTAGCCAGACCAATTATATTTAGCTATGTTCCACATAATTCAATGCCATTGTCCAAGATTAGAATGCACAAATCCACCCAAAACATTCAAACTTCATCGGCCAAGCTGATGATGTTAAAGATAACAAACAAAAATATAAAATCATCAGATATGTTGATGATGTATAATAAAATTTAGAAACACCTCCTACATATCTAGAAACTAGCCGAGATGCCAATGTAACTATTATGAAATAAATTCACACATAATTACATGAAGAAAGATAATAAATACATCAATCTCAAGGTTGAAATTTAATGTCATTGAACACTCCTTCACTGTATCTTATAGATGGGAACATATGATGATTCCCATCCTTACCTTAGCTCACACTTTGAGGAACAACAATGACCACCTTCATTATTCCTCAAATTACAAGGGAGTCTTGTGATTATTTCCCTATTTTAACATTGCACGTTCAAAACAAATCCAACGTAGGAAAAATTAAAAGAGACAATCAACACTCAATTTTTGAAAAATTATTATGCTTGAGGTATGCTTTTCATTTCTTGAATTTATTTATATATTTAATGTAGTTTACATTTCATGTTAGTGATATTTGCAGTTTTATTCTAACTCTCTTGTGTTTCAACTTAGATTGCTTTATTACTTCATTGCACCTCTAGGCTTCCTTCTCACACATTTATGACTTTGGGATCCTATCTACCTCACCTACTTTAGCATCACTTTCAAGCTCCCCTCTTTCTATATTTTTCTCTCTTCCTTCTTATTTTTAGGCCTTTTAGATTTGATGTTTTTAGTTGTAAGGTAAAATCACGGGGAATAACTAGGTCCTCCTCATAAATGCCCATCTTTTATGATTTGCACCTTTGGATCTCCATCACTTTAGCTTTCATCATATCATTTACTTTAGTTTTCACCTTTGGGTTCTATCTCTATAATGTTTTACACCTTGTGGCTCTTTCACAAATTTTTTGCCTCCGGTCTACTTCTTATGTTACATGCTTCATGGTTTTTACCCACTTATTTTTATGCCACCTACCTCGCATTTTTTGAGTTGCATTATAAGACATTTGGAATACAACTAGACCTTCCTCACAAGTGCTTACCTCTTTTATTATTATACTCTATTTTTCTCATGATCCTAACCATCGTGAAGTTTTTTATTAAAAAGATAAGGAAATGGTTGAGAGTGGTGTTTTTTCTTCTAAATTGAGTTATATTATTTTAAGGAAAAACTATTATGATCTATCTACATTTCTCTCATCTACATTTTGCCCTCTCTTATGATGAAAGTCTCAAATCTATCTATCATTATATCGTCACTTGTATAGATTTTCTGCGATTGAGGTAACCTAGTTGTTCTCAATTCCATGTCTTTCCCCATTATTTCCACCTCTTTTTGGGCACATGAAAGTCATTTTCAAGGCAATACTCTTTTCTAAGCCTGTTGGTTTTTCCTTTTTAGTGTTGTGGTCTCATGTTCACACTTGATGTGAATTCCATCTTATGTAGTGGTGTTATCAAGGTGTGATGTATTATGTGCATCATATGGTTAATATGCACATTTAAATGATATTTACCCTCATATGTTGGAGAAGGGTGAGGTGTAACTTGGGGAATGGTCATATCCCACCTTTCACTCAACCAATAGTAATATCTCACTCACCTCTTATTTTTCTTATATAAATAGTATTTGTATCCTTGTGGAAAGTTAGATTGGAGATTAGAATCATATATTGAGTTAGTGGAGGTGTAGTCTTGGAGAGTCTTATTCTATTAAAACCATTGTTGGTTGCATACACATGTGCGTTATATATTTTGTTAATGTAATGCATTGTCTCTTTTTGGTAAATCATTTTCTATGATCTAAGTATGGTTGTATAGATGGATTTTCTCATTGCAGAGATTTCTTAGGCCCTCCTCAATTCATATATGGTATCAGAGCCAAATGCAATCTCTCAATTGTCTCATATCCAAAATTTTATTCAGAGTTATTTGCATCATTAGTTGTAGGCCTAAATGGAGAAGAGTTTTTTTTTAAAAGATATCTACCCTTTTCCATATTTGAGTTTTTTTGGTGGATCTCAAACTTCCTTTTGAGGGATTTTGAGTTATGTATTTCTATGTCTTCATCAATTCTACCATCTCAAACTAATTCCCAAGCCCTTATCATTTTTTGAGCCAATCCACATTATGGGTTTTCAAAACTACCCAATGGGTATTTGTTGTTTATGCCAAAATTACTATTTAAGGTCATTTTTGCAATTTTTCAATTTAAAAAATATATAAAAACTTTGGGTCTCCTCTAATATTTTTATTGAATTCTACTCGAAAAAATTAAAAATCTATATATATAATTTTTTAGGAGCTTCTAGTGATTTTCTATGAATTTTTAAAGGTTTAAATTCATAAGACAAGAAAGGAGAACTAGATAAGACAATAGATTTTTGTACTTCTTTTTATAAAATATTGATCAAGTTTTATATCATCATAATCCTCTATTGGATAACTTTCCAAAAATTCTTGGTCTAGGAACAATAGAGCACTAAGACACCCATGGCAAACATTTGAATGCCATAGACACATTGGAGGGTTTGATTTAGGAGCAAACATACACCCCTTGCATGAGTAAGGTTGAGATCTACCACCACATATACATGTGGCCACTATTACCACCACCAATACCACCATTGGGGTCTTAAAATCTACGCATATTTATAAGAAACATTATTTTGTTCATTTGCATTTCAAAGCTTAGTGCTTGGTGTAGTGGCTTGGGTGCTCTTTGTAAGACTTTCATTGATCATGCAATTTAATGTGTCAAATTTAACATTTTCTATTGCATAATAAATCTAATTTTTATCCATAAATCTTCCACATGACCACCTTCTATGAATATTTATCCCTTAGGGGCTATACTTCACCACTGAGCCTTGGTTTTGGAGTGTTCGACTTCGAGATCTCATAAATTTTGATATGTAAAGCTTAGAGAGGTTTTTTTCACCTAGGCTCATTTTTTGAGATATACATAGTGTTAGGTTCATTTTTACATTTTGATAACCTAGGTTTCCATAATTTTTAGTTTATTTATAGTTTTGATGGTGAACTCATGTATTTTTGACATTTTAGAGGCCATAACTTTTGACTAGTAGCTTGGATTTGCATGCTTTCTTTTTTAAGTGAGTATTTTTTTACATTCTTCACCACTGTAACATATATTTAGTCTAGTCCTGATTCAAAATTGTATTTTTCAACAAATTGGTTAGTCTTTGTAAATTTTAAATCATACTGCTTATCACTAAGTATAGATGTCAACTCATTTTTAGAGAGAGTCACTCTGCAATATTTTATATAACTTTTGGGTGGGTTTTTATGATGTATTTTGTACTCCCACTAATTTATAAAGTGCCTTGAGATTTTTATCCTTATCTAACTTCATGCATGTGTGTGTTTTTTTTTAACTCCATTTTCCCATTTTAGTTTTGAGTTCATCATGTGGCATGTCTTGGGCACTCTCATTTGAGTATTTTGTTGTGAATTTTTGCACACCTACCATAATGACACTTTTTAATATACTGAATTAATTTGTCTTCACTCCTTTGTCAACATTATAGCGGGGTGGTTTGAACTACTAATGCTTCCTTGGTTATTCGAGTATGATATGTACCTTATGTTTATTCCTATAAGATGTAAAGGCTAGTTGTTTTCCATGCCAAATAATTTATATGTTGACTCTTCTAGGGTTGTCACAATCATTATGTAATTTGTTCAAGGCTAGATTTTTACTCAATCCAACCCTTTTGGGGTTTTCAAGATTCAAAAAAAATTCTAAGCCATACCTCTTTGGTTTTCACCATACATTCCATTTAAATGGAATACATATCTATAGTCACTCTAGTTCACACATCAAGAATTAATGGTAGTTATGTTTATATCTTCATTTCATTGGCGAATTCATCATATTCAAAAATCATTTACATCAACATCTTCATTGTTATTATTTTTTATGATTGTAAATGGTTACCTCATTAGGTTTAGTTTTCGAGACCCATACTTAAGAGCATAAGACTTCTAATTTACCATATTACTTTAGTTGATCTTCAAGGGGGTTTGGTGTGTGTCATGTTCACACTTGATGTCAAGTCCACCTTAGGTAATATTTTTACTAAGGTGCAATGTATTATGTCCATCACATAGTTAATATACACATTTAAGTGGTATTTATCCTCACATATGTGAGAAGGGTGAGGTGTAAATGATCTTAGCCCACCTTTCACTCAACCAATAATAATCTCTCACTCACCTCTTATCTTTCCTATATAAGGATCCTTTGTGTCCTTGTATAAAGTTATATTTGAGCTTTGAGTCGATGGAAATGTAATCTTAGAGAGTCTTTCTAGTGTAACCATTGTTGGTTGCACACATATGTATATTGTATATACCATTAGTGTAACACATTATGTTTGTTGTTGGTATTTTCATTATAGAGTTTTTTTGGTCCCTCCTCTTTCCCAATATTTAGTGGTTGGGTGTAGTCTCTCTCTTTTGATAGTCATCTTAAGCACACATTATTATTATTTAAGATTTGCATGGAGAAAGAAATTATAAAAGTCCAAAAAAATCAAACCCAAAATTTCATAAAAAAAATCAAAATAAAAATTCAAAAGGAAAAATAAATTATCAAAATTCAAATCACACTAAAAGACATGATCAAATCATTGGTACACTCCCATTCTAGTTGAAGCTCAAACTCCATAATTGAACTCACAATAAATTTGATGTCCATTGGAGTGTGGTAGGCTAGAAGACTAAGATAGGAAGCTCTATATATATCATTAGTGTCACCTACTTTTTCATGCAAGTAGTCAATCCTTGTAATTGATAGTTGGTTCTTTAGGGTCTTCAAAAATAGAGGGCATGTAGTGGGAAGGTAGGATCCTTTTACTTTTCATGCATATCCTTCATGGGATGATCTATATACTTCTCCATTTATCCCAAGATCTATTCTTGTTGATTAAGTATTTAGGCAATCGATGTCATGAAAACGCAATCGATATCAAGGGCATATCATGACATCCTTTACCTTTTCATCAATATTTGAGAATTCTTTGACATCTTCATATTCATTTTTTTTTCTCAATTCTACTCATAACACCTTCAACTTACCTCTGAAAGATGGTTACTTAATCTATCAGTGCATTCAACAAACACAAACAACTTCTACGCCTTTGTTCATACTAAAGATGGATTGGTCAAACCTCCAAAATCCAAAAATGGTCTTCATAGAGTCTATAACACTTTCCAATAGATAGATCATCTTGAAACATCAAAATACTATCAATAAAAACTCAAATATCCTTATCAGGTCACTTGCAGAACATGGTCAAACACATAGTCAACTTTATAGATTAATAATTTTGACTACACAAACATTCAAACCTTCTAACTAGATTCTTTGTATGGACACTTAAGTCCTTTACAACTTTTATTTTTACTTCATCAATAAATTCAATTTGGATCAATAATATAGCTCAAAAACTATAGACTGGTTTTCTCTCATTAATTTGAATATTCAAATTCCAACAGTCACTATGTTAATGCTAAACATCGAACACTTTGACATCATCTTATGTTCCCTGACAACTTCGAACAAACGTGCGTTGTCAATCTCCTTAGAATTATCATATCTTTAACTTTGTAATGCTTACCCTCAATTTTTGACATGGTCATCTGCAATTAAGGCACCCTCACATGCCTTTTGAGCACATTGACTATTGACTCCGATGAACTTCTACCACTTGGCAGCCACACATGCCTTTTGAGCATCCTTTGACATATTGACTAAATACACATTTTTAGATCACTACTAATAATATCACATGCTCTATTAGATAATTATCTAGTTATATTAAATTCTTGTCATTAAATCTATGATCCGATTAAATTCTCACTGTAGATCCTCGATATCACAAATTTGGCTAAGTATGGGAACTTGGTAAAGTTTGCCTGAGAAGCCAAATTTGCACCTTAATAAATTGTGTTGTGCTTAATGTTCAAACCTAAAATTTGAACCATATGATCACCTTTCATAGGGTAATCCATCCATGTATCAAGATGCTCTTGAAACCTTTACATGTGTGAAATATGACATCATCAAACTACTTGTTCAATTTTATCTATCAAGAAAACTACTTGAGCTTAGACATTCATATGACTATTCTAATAAATTATGTTCACTTCCATAAGCACTCTAAGAACTTATAGCATCCCATAGGGTCTCTACAACATGTCCGTACCATTAATATCATCTAGTAATAGCCTCACTAAGTCAAACACTCTCCAAACCATCAATCTGATCACTTTTTCATTAATGCACTAGTACCACATGCTCTCTTTGAAATCAATGAAAATCAAACATCAATGACCATTCTCAACAATCTCCCCCTTTATGATTGATTTCAAAACACCCTCAAAATGACTTTTTACTTATTTAAACTTCATTCTAATCTTTCTAGCACTTTGACAATAATGACAAAGGGTCTCTTCCTCAAAATGCTAACAATCATTCCTTAACATCATGTATGCATTCAAATACTATTTAATATGCTCAGGATACTTATAAATTTTTAAGCATATGAATCAATTACTTCCCCTTTGATATTCATCAAGCTAAACTTGAACTTCTCTAATCTTTAGACCTGACAAACTGCTCATAGAGCTTAGAAAGCTCCCTTTAAAATCATCATACATATTATGTCATCTATTCTTTGACATACAAAATTTTATAATTGAGATTTTTTGATCCTTGGACCTGTCTACCTATATAACTCAAAATCTCTCTTTGCTCATCCATGAAGATTCAATATTTTGTCAAAAAACATGACTTGGTTTGATCAAGTCATCATATCAATCTTATTGAATACACAACTGTAGCAGACATCTTCACACTTTTACCATGACTCGAACATATCATATATGCTCCCCTCACATCATGCATAGCTCTTCAAGACTTTTAAACTAAGTTAGCTCCCCCTAACTCCAGGCTTCACCTAGATCATGACATCTTCAACAAGTTTCCTCAATAAGTTAGGTCTTTATATGCAATAGAATATCTTGATAACTCACCATCCTTAATCAAACACTTGGAAAACTCCATTATCTGCTTACATACCTTCAAAACCAATGTATTCATTCTTCACCATTTGACCAACTAGACCATCCTTCAAATTTGATCAAAACTTTGACTTTAAGATCATTATTTCTAAAAACATCTTATCATGTCCTTCCATAGTAAACCAACACATCTTCTTATGACCTCTCTTGTCCTACAACATCAACCAAAATTGAACTAGCATCTACCATGCTTCCTTTTGTTGTCAAGTGTCTCCTTGAAGCCTAGATAGAGACACCCTAACCCACAATATCTTAGAACAATGATAAACTAGGAGTTTCCCATAACTCCTCATATTTCTTATCCTCCTTGGACATCTGATATTGATAGTTCTTATTCTTAAGCTTGAGAGAATGGACAAGCTCATCCACTAAAATATTCTCCTTTTTAAAATATGAATTGATAATACATGGAGACAACAAATATTCATGACATACATTTTAATCTGAAGAAAGAACCCCATCACTAGGCATTGACAACTGATATTCTCTACATGAAACATGCTCAACAATAGTAGGATGTTCACTTATATTCATACCTACCTCATAACTAGTCTCAACTAGCACCTTGTTCTTCTCATTGAGCTCAACTTGAGCTGACTTTTGATTCTCCTTTTCTATCTAGATAGATGACACATTCTCTTGGAATTCCTAAACCTTCTTCATATCTGATTCTTTTTTTGCTTTAGTAGCCAGTCCACCTTCATTTTACATCTCAAATAAATTAGTTTTGTTGGTCTTCACTTACTTAGGATTCCATACCAAGGATGGACCTTTCTTGAGCACACTAGTATTTCCATGCACCTTCTTATGACTTGAGATCTTGCTTATACAATATGTCCACCTTGATGACAATTGAAACAAATAACATCTTGTCTCTTAAGTTCATTATGATCAATCTTGACTGTCTTAGGTCTCCATACCTGGGTTAGTCTTTTCCCATTCATTCTAGGGTAGAATCTAACAATATGTCCCATGTCATGACAATTATAACAGACTACATTATCGATACCTCTAGTTGACTAGCTGCTCTTCCTTCTACAGTTTCTTGCCTTATGACCAAAAAGCTTACATGCAAAGTAGTGACCATGAAATGAACTTTCATACCTTATAGTTTTTGGTTTCTTGATAGGTCTTCTCATGTTGCACTTTGTTCTTGCATCCTTCTTGTCTTGAGTTGACCTCTCTTGCTCTTTCTTAGCCTTTTTTACCTTGATAACAAATTTCTCAAGCTCTCCCTTTAATGAATCTAGCTTGGTCTTCAATTGAACATTTTCATCATCTTTAGCTCTCAAAATTGAACTTACAGCTTCTAACTAAATTTTAAGATCTTGGATGGTCTCCTTATCCCTCTTATCTTCTTTAGTCATGTTATCCTTCAATCTACATGCTTACTCTTCAATAATATTTATAGAATCAAGATTGAACTTCAACTTATCATGCTCACCTTGATTTGAATTCAACTTGGCATTTGTCTCTTCTAACTGAGTTTTGAGATGTCTGCATTCTTCCTCTTTTGAACTCAGATTAGTCTTTGTAACCCTTAATTTATCCTCAAAAATGTTGATCTTATCTTTATCATATTTTGATATTGAGCTTGATTTCAAGGATTCTAGCTCCTTATTGGTTTTGATGCACTCATCCTTAGTAGTGTTATATCTTGAGGTCATGATCTTATTCTAATCATAATCACTCAACTTACCTCTATATTTCTCAAAAATTGTGTTGTAATGATTGCACTTTTCTTCACTTGATATTAGACATGCATAAGAATCTCTATTTGAGCCTTTAACTCTTGATTCTTTTTCTTCAATTGCTTAGCCATATTTTACCTTGGATCAACTTCAAGTGCTTAAACATGCATAGAAGGTCTTGTTTTGATACCAATTGTTATAGGTACAATCACTAAGAGGGGGTGAATCATTGATGCAAGATAATCCAATTCAATTCCCAACTCTTTAAAAATTTAGCCTACATCAACTTGATCAAGTAAAATAAAAATAAAAGCATATACATCCAAATCATATATCACATAAACACATCATATATGTGGGAAACCCTCTTGGGGGATAAAACCCACTAAACCTTGTAAGATGGACACAATCCTATAAAATAAGATATAACATTTACACCAACACCAACTAACAAAGAAGACCCATCCCTTAGTTTAGTGAGACACCAATCCCATAAGGAGCTACTACTACCCATGTCTAGTTGATCACCCATAACAACAAGACTTTTATCAAGCTTTACATTGTAAGGAAGAACCTACCCCCTAGGTAACCAAGCACCCACTTAGGTACTTCAATAAATCACCTTAAACACATGTTACTCTTCAACTAATGATGGTCACCTTTGTCTGCACTCTTCACCTCCAATCTCTCTCAAGCTACCTCTAGGGCTAACTTTCTCAAATTGCCTCTTCTAGGCTCATTAGATCAAATGACCTATGTGTCTTCATGAAATAACTTAATCAGACAAGCATGATTGATCCTCTTCACTCTCTATTGGTCATTAATGAATTGTACCTTCTCTTTCAAAGGTTCTTTCCTTCACTTGAATCCATGCTCACATAATTGCTCAACTCTACACTCTCAAAATCTAAAAACCATCACCTTTGCTTTCACTCTTTATAGAGTCTTCATGAGTATCATCTTCTTGGTTAGCCATAAGACTTGACGTAACCTTTAATACTTATATCACACTAAGACATATCTCAAATCCATTCCCATAGGTTGACCATTACCTCATTAGCCCTAAACCACCATTAGGTCTTGGTGAGACCTAAAATAATTAGGCCTTCATACTCACACAATACATGTGAGACTAAGTGGACCACTTTCATTCTTTACCAATGCTTTGAAGACATCAAACCTATCTCCAATATCCCCTTTATTACTCCCATATGGGTCCATTCCACCTAAAACAACACCTCACACCTTTAACATACCAATTAGGTCTCCTTGATCTTTAGGTCTTCATATCAAACTTCTGAAGCAATTACTCAAATATTTAACATAGACATATGATTAAATCACATGGGTTAACCCTTCAAGACCTTTGCAACACCTTCATGTTCTTTAGACACTTCAACACAAGATCTAAGTACTCAATTCAACTCTCTCATAATGACCATTCGGACTAGTCATATATAGTCAAAATATAGTTATACTATTTTGACTCTTCATATCTGATCAAGGGCATATCATGACATCCAATACCTTCTCATAAATCTTTGAGACTTCCTTGACATATTCATATTCATTTGTTTTCTCAAATCTGCCCATAAAACCTTCAACTTATCTCTGCAAGATAGTTACTCAATCTATCAGTGCATTCAACAAACATAAACAACTTCTAAGCCTTTGTTCATATTTAATATGAATTGGTCAAACCTCCAAAATCCACACAGATGGTCTCATGGAGTTTATAACACTTTCCAAAAAATAAATCATCTTGAAACATCAAAATACTATCAAGAATAACTCAAATATCCTTCTTAGGTCACTTACAAAATATGGTCAAACACATAGTCAACTTTGAAGCTTAATAACTTTGATTTCATGAACATTCAAACCTTCTAACTAGATTCTTTGGATGCACCTTGAAGTTCTTTACAACTTTTATTTTTACTACATCAAGAAATTTGTCCTAGATCAAAAGATATAGCTCATAAACTACATACTATTTTTCCCTCATTCGTTTGAATATTCAAATTCCAACAGTTATTGTGTTAATGCTAAACATTAGACACTTTGACATCATCTCATGCTCCCTAAAAACTTTGAAAAAGCATGCTCCATAAATCTCATTATAAGTATCATATATTTAACTCTTTATAACTCACCATCGATCTTCGACACAAGCATCCATGATTAAGACACTTGGCACATTTGTGTGCCTTCTGAGCACCTTGACTATTGACTCTAATGAACTTTCACCACATGGCAACCCCATGTGCCTTCTAAGCATCCTTTGACATATTGACTAAATACACATCATGTTATCACTACTGATAAGATCATGCACTCTATTATATCATAATTTGATTAGATTAAATGTTCATCATTAGATCTGTGATCTGATTAAACGTTCACCATAGATCTTCAATATCATAAATTTGACTATGGTAACTTCATAAACTCTACTTGAGAATCCAACTTTACACCTGAATAAATTTTATTACTCTCAATGTCCATACCTAAAATTTGAATCATATGATAACCTAGCATAGGGAAATCCATCCATGTATCAATCTACTCTTGAAACCTTCACACTTATGAAATATGATGTCATCAAACTACTTAGCTTTATCTTTCAATATGAATACTTGAGCTTAGACATTTATATGACTATTTTGATGAATTTTGTTCACTTTCATAAACACTCTAAGCACTCATAACATCCCATAGGGTCTCTGCAACATGTCCATACCATCAATATCATCTATTAACAGCATCACTAACTCAGACACTCTCCAAACCATCAATCTAATCACTTTGTCACTAATGCACTAGTATCACGTGTTCATTTTGACATCAATGACAACCAAACATCAATGACCATGTTCAATAATATTACCCTTTGTAATTGATGGAAAAACACCCTCAAAATGACTTCTTACTCATTTGAACTTCATTCTAATATTTCTCCCCCTTTGACATTAATGATAAAGGGTCTCTTCCTAAAAATGCCAAAAATCATTCCTTAACATCATGTATGCATTCAAATACTATTTAAGATGCTTAGGATACTTAAATTTTCAAGCATATGAATCAATTGATCCCCCTTTGATATGCATCAGTATAAACTTGGACTTCTCTTATCTTTAGACCTAACAAACTGCTCATAGAGCTTAGAAAGCTCCCCTTAACATTATGCTTTATTTTATGTCATATGTTCTTTGACATACACCAATTTTTACTTGAGATTTTTTGATCCTTGGACCTATCTACTTACATAACTCATAAGCCCTCTTTGCTCATGCATGAAGATTCAATACTTTTTCAAAAAATATGATTTGGTTTGATCAAGAAGTCATATCAATCTTCTTAAATACACAACTATAGAAGACATCTTCACACTTTTACCATGACTGAAACATATCACATATGCTCCCCCTCAAATCATACATAACTCTTCAAGACTTTCAAACTAATTGAGTTATTTCCCCCTAACTCCATGATTCACCTGGATCATGACATCTTTAACAAGTATTCTTAATGAGATAGGTCTTTCTATGCAATAGAATATCTTGATAACTCACCATCCTTGATCAGACACTTGGAGAACTCCATTCTTTGCTTGCAAACCTTCAGAACCAATATCTTCATTCTTCAGACCATTTGGCCAACTAAACCATCCTTCAAATTTGATCAAAACTTTGACTTTAGGATCACTATTTTTGAAAATATCTTATCATGTGCTTTCACATTAAACCAACACATCTTCTTATGACCTTTCTTACCCTACAACATCAACCAAAATTCAACTAGCATCTACCATGCCTCCTCTTTATGTCAAATATCTCCTTGAAGCTCAGATAAATACAACCTAACCCACAATGTCCTAGAATAATGTAAAACTAGGAGTTTCCCACAAATCCTCATATTCATTTTCCTCCTTGGTCATCTGATACTGATAGTTCTTCTTCTTTTTAGGCTTGAGAGAAGCAACATGCTCATTCACTACAATATTCTCCTTTTTTAAAAATGAATTGAAAATACATGGAGACAATAAATATTCATAACATACATTTTTATCTGAATAAATAGCCTCATCACTAGGCATTGTCAATTGATGTTCTCTGTATGAAACATGCTCAACAATAGCAGGATGTTCACTTATATTCATACCTACCTCATAACTAGTCTCAACTGGAACCTTGTTTTTTCTTTGAGTTAAAATTAAACTAACTTTTGATTCTCATTTTTGATCTAGATAGATGACACATTCTCTTGACATTCTTAAACCTTATTCATATCCCAGGTCCACCTTCATCTTTCAGCTCAACTAAATTAGTTTTCTTAGTCTTCACTTCCTTAGGATTCCATACCAAGGATTGACCTTTCTTGAGCACACTCAAATGTCCATGCACCTTCTTATGACTTGAGATCTTTCTTATACAATATCTTGCAATATGTCCACCTTAATGACAACTAAAACAAATAACATCTTATCTCTTAGGTTCATTATGATCAAGCTTGATTGTCTTAGGTCTCCATACCTGGGTTAGTCTTTTTCCATGAATTTTGGGATAGAATCTAGCAAGATGTCCCATGTCATGACAATTATAATAGACTACATTATCCATACCTCTAGCTGATCAGTTGCTCTTCCTTCTATAGTTTCTTGCCTTATGACCAAAATGCTTACATGCAAAGCAATGACCATGAAATGAACTTTCATACCTTATAGCATTTGGTTGCCTGATAGGTCTTCTCATGTTGCACTTGGTGTCTATATCCTTTTTATCTTGAGCTGACCTCTCTTGATCTTTGTAAACCTTGTTTACCTTGACAATAAATTTCTTAAGTTCACCCTTCAATGAATCTAGTTTGGTCTTCAATTAAGCATTTTTATCCTCTTTAGCTCTCATACTTGAACTTGTAGCCTCTAACTGAATTCTGATATCTTGGATGGTCTCCTTATCCCTCTTAGATTCTTTAGTCATGTCATCCTTCAATATATGTGCTTGATCTTTAATAATTTGTATAGAATCAAGTTTGGACTTCAGATGATCATTCTCACCTATATTTGAATTAAACTTGGCATTTGTCTCTTCTAACTGATTTTTGAGATGTCTACATTCTTCCTCTTTTGAACTTAGATTAGTCTTTGTAACCGTTAATTGATCTTCAAGAATGTTGATCTTCTCTTTATCATATTTTGATCTTGAGATTAATTTCAAGGATTCTAGCTCCTTATTAAGATTCATGCACTCATCCTCAGTATCCTTATAGCTTGAGTCCATGATCCTATTCTGATCATAATCACTTAACTTACCTCTGTACTTCTCAAAACCTACCTTGTACTGATTGCACTTTTATTCACTTGATTTTAGACATGTATAAGTAACCTCTATTTGAGACTTCCTCTCTTGATTCTCTTTCTTCAATTACTTATCCATATTGTACCATGGATCACATTTAAATGGTTAAACTTGTAAAGAAGGTCCTGCTCTGATACCAATTATTAGAGGTATAATCACTGAGAGGGAGGTGAATCAATGATTCAAGATAATCTAATTCAATTCTCAACTCTTTAAACATTCATCATACATCAACTTGATCAAGAAACATAAACATGAAAACACATACACCTAAAGCATACATAAGAGCATACATCACATGAACACATCATATATGTGGAAAACCCTCTTGGGGAATAAAACCCACTAAACCCTTCAAGATGGACTACAGTCCTATAAAAAAAGATCTAACATTTAGACCAGCACCAATTGATCAAATAACACCCATCCTTTAGTTTAATGAGACACCAATCCCATAAAGAGATATTGCCCCTATTTAGCTAAGCACCCACAACAATTAGACCTTTAGAAAGCTTTACCTGGCAAGGAGGAACAAACACCCTAGGCAACCAAGCACCCACTCAACTACTTAAATAGATCACCTTGAACATTTGTTGCTAATCATAAAATAATGATGATTATCTTTGTCTGCTCTCTTCACCTCCAGTCTCTCTCAAGCTACCTCTAGGGCTAACTTGATCAAACTACCTCCTCTAGGCTCATTAGGTCAAATGACATGTGTGTCTTCCTGAAACAAATTAATCAAAAAAACATGAATGATCATCTTCACTCTTTTTTAGTCCTTAATTAATTTTACTTTCTCTTTCAAAGTTTCTCTTTTTCTTGAATCCACGCTCACACAACTGCTCAACTCTACACTCTCAAAATCTAGAAACCATCACCTTTGCTTTCATTCTTTATAGAGTTTTCATTAATATTATCTTATTGGTCAGCCATAAGACTCACCTTAAACCTTAATACTTATATCATTCTAAAACATATCTCAAATCCATTTCTCATAGGTCAGTCATTACCTCATTAGCCTGAAACTGCCATTAGATCTTAATGAGACCTAAAACAATTAGGCCTTCATAGTCACACGTTACATGTGATACTATTTAGACCACCTTCATCCTTTAACAATGCTTTGGACATATCAAACCTATCTCCAATATCCCCTTTCTTACTCCCATATGGGTTCATGCCACTTATAACAACTCACACCTTGAACCTACCAATTAGGTCTCCTTGCTCTTCAAGTCTTCATACACAGAAAACACAATCTCAAACTTTTAAAGAAACTACTCAAATATTTTACATAGCCATATGATTAGATCATATGGGTGAACCCTTAAGTACCTTTACAATACCTCCATGTGCTTTAGACACTTCAACACAAGATCTAAGCACTCAATTCAACTCTCTTAGAATGACCACTCAAACTGGTCATATATATTTATACGATTTTGACTCTCCATATCTGATCAAGGGCATATCATGACATCCAATACATTCTCATCAATATTTGATACTTTCTTAACATCTTCATATTCATTTGTTTTCTAAAATATGCTCAGAACACTTCCAACTTACCTCTGCAAGATGATTACTCAATTTGTCAGTGCATTCAACAAACACAAACAACTTTTAAGCCTTTGTTCATACTGAAGATGGATTGGTCAAACCTCCAAAATCCACACAGATGGTCCTCGTAGAGTATAGAACATTTTCCAATAAATATATCATCTTGAAACATCAAATATTATTAATAAAACTCAAATATCCTTCTCGAGTCACTTGCAAAACATGGTTAAACACACAGTCAACTTTGGAGCTTAATAACTTTGACTGCACCAACATTCAAACCTTATAACTAGATTATCTAGATGTGCCTTGAAGTTATTTACGACTTTTATTTTTATTGCATCAATAAATTAATCCTGAATCAAAAGATATAACTCAAAAAATATGGACTAGTTTTCCATCATTAATTTGAATATTCAAATTCCAATGGTCATTGTGTTAATGCTAAACATCGAACACTTTGACATCATCTCATGTTCCTTGATAACTTTAAACAAACATACTCCATTGATCTCCTTAGAGTATCCTATCTTTAACTCTTTAATGCTCACCATCAATCTTTGACACAGTGATCCGTGATTAATATACTTGGCAACCTTGCGTGCCTTCTGAGCACATTGACTATTGGCTCCGATGAACTTCCACCACTTGGCAGCCCCACGTGCCTTCTAAGCATCCTTTGATATATTAATTAAATACACACCATTGGATCACTATTGACAAGAACACATATTTTGTTAGATCATTATCCGATCAGATTAAATGCTCTCCATTAGATCTATGATCTGATTAAACACTCATCATAAATCTTCGATATCACAAATTTGGCTAAGTATGAAAACTTGGTAAACTTTGTTTAAGAAGCCAACTTTAAACCTTAATAAATTTTGATACTCTCAATTTTAATACTTGAAATTTGAGTCATATGATCTCCTTTCATAGGGAATCCATCCATGTAACAAGTTGTTCTTGATACCTTCACACGTGTAAAATATGATGTTATCAAACTGCTTACTCAACTTTATTTGTTAAGATGACTACTTGAGCTTAGAAATTCATATGACTATTTTGATTAATTCTATTCACTTCTATAATCAATCTAAGAACTCATAATAACTCATAGGGTCTCTACAACATGTTTATACCCTCAATAGCATCCATTAATAACATCACTATGTCAGACACTCTCCAAATCATCAATCTGATCACTTTATCATTAATACACTAGTACCACATGCTCTATTTGACATTAATGACAACCAAACATAAATTACCATGCTAAAAAAACCATAGATAACTTCAAATGGTGACATCTTGGTTGTAGTATGATATGTGGTATTTACCACCATTATGTGAATGGTAACTATTTAACCCAACGGTGTAAATATAAGGTGAAGCAATGCAAATAGGTCTTCAAGGATTTGTTGGCATTTTTTATTTGACCATCTATTTTCAAATGGTAGACTAAACTCATTGTAAGTTGGGTAGGGTATTGTTGGAAACATCCCTTTCAAAAATTAATAGTAAAAATGAGATAACAATTGTAAATAATGGAAGCAAGCATCCCATGGAGGCATAATACTTTATAAAAAAAGGTTTTGGTAATAGTGGAGGAGGTGAAAAGATGTTTTGAGATCACATAATTTGGAATATTTGGAGAGACAATCCACCACCACAAGAAAAAATGATTTCCCTCTCAATATTTTCAGTCCTTCAATGAAATGCATGGAAATCATTCCAAACCCTCATGGGAATAGGTAATAGTTGGAGTATTCCTAGGGTCATTATAGTTTCATTGTTGTACTAACAAATCTCACATTATGTTGTATTCTACTATAAATTGTTTGATGTCTTATTTAATTCCCTCCCAAAATAAATTTAGTGGACTTTTTCATATGTTTTTAAAAATCATGGCTGGTTGATGGTGATGTATGGAGTTCTAGTAGACTTTTCACTCTTAGTGTCGATTTAGGAACCATTAAAAAATATGACCTTTATGTCACAAATAACATTGATTCAAAGAGTAATTTTTATTAGAATACGCATTAATGGACACTTGCTAGATGAGCCACTAAATTTTGACATCTTGATGCCACTCTTTTTGGACATCATGTGCCCACTTTAAAATGGGTATTGACAATGCACACAAAATTGTGTGTTATTCATACTTGTAAAATAATGCATCTACAAAAACATTGTCCTTACCTTTCTTTTAGGTAATCTCATTATCATATCCCATCAATTTTATTACCCACTTTTATTGTTCTATAAAAGAGACTCATTGTTCCAAGAAGTACTTAAAACTATGATGATCTATTTTGATGCATAAATGTCTCCCTAAAAGGTTGGGTGCCATGTTTTCACTACATGAAGGATGGCTAACATTTATTTCTCATATGTTGAGTGGACAAAGTTTCTCCCCATAAGTGTCTATAGACATTAAATATAAATTATATAGCACCTTAGTCTTATATACTTGGCAATTACTTCTCATGGTTGTACCCTTTAGTTCTAAGACCTTCCTATCATCGAATGGCTCACAACTGTTATCTCTTATACCTATTGTTTATCTCTTAGTCTGAATGTATATTTTTTTAATGACACCCATATATACTGCTCAAAAGTATATAAACTTACTTATTATCATCCTCTTCAAGTTTTGGATGTGTTTATTTCACAGATTCCTAGACACTTGTGTCACAACCAAATGCCTATGTCAACACTAGTGACATGTGCCAAACTAAGTGTTATGTTCTCTAAAGTCATCAAATTTGTAAGTGAAAAGTATCCTAAAGTCCAGCCTAAATGCTTTAATATAATATATTTCCAAAAGGGATTGGTATATATAATATCAATCCTCATTCATTCATCACCTAACATATACCTA
This sequence comes from Torreya grandis, assembly GCA_037957365.1. Lineage (NCBI taxonomy): Eukaryota > Viridiplantae > Streptophyta > Pinopsida > Cupressales > Taxaceae > Torreya > Torreya grandis. Next base: position 22,924 of record JARHVA010002073.1, read on the forward strand.
GAAACTCACAAGGCAACTTACCAAAGGCATTCAATCAAGCATTTAAGTCAGCAAATCTTCCCTATTCTTTCTTATTTCAATTCAGTCATAGGAATAATCCATCTACATGTTTGGTGTACTAAAAGAGTTGTCCATTATCTATATTTTCCAAGTTACAAATTATATCACTCTATGTTATTGTTTATCACATGTTGCATCTTTTTGCACAGACAAGCCAACATGTAGGGGATAACTACATAATTTTGAGGCCCTTTTCAAAGTATTGGTTATATAGGTAGTGCCCATTGATTTAGGGCTCCTTAAGACAACTCGATACTATGTGCCTACTAACCCATTTCCATGGGTGAGGACACTAGAGTTTGATCATTTGATAAAGATTGACAATCTATGCATGAGATCCAAACACATCAGAGTAAAAGAGATAGAAAACATAAAAGGTTCCAGGTGGTCGCACTTAGATCTAGTCAATTTTTCATATTAAATACCTATGTCCAACTCATACACTAATGTCTATGTAACTATTGAGGTTCAATGTAGGTGTTCGGGGCCATAGAATGTAAATTTAGAGAATATGATGATTGATCTAGAATCTAGATTCAGTCTACTTCCAACCTATTCTATATTAGATCTAAACTTATATAATAAGCCAAATAAGTAATCTTTCTTCTAATTCATTGCAATATCAGTCAATAGTTGTACTTTTTATTTTTGGTATATCTCAGCATTATAAATTTAGATTATTATTTATCTAAGTTAGTAATTAACTGTCTTGCCATAGATCTATTTATCACCCTTGTACTTATTCATTTATATATTCTTAACCCTATACTATATTGACCCATCTCAATTTAGGGTTAAACATTTGGTGAACCTATCTATTTATGAAAACCCTAGCTTATCCTAAGGTATTTAGCCTTTTGAAATTTTTCATTGTTATTTTTTTAGTTTTGCTCTATTATTTGTATGCAACCTAGGCATAGACCTAGATTAGTTGAGTGTTTCCATCTAACACCTAGAGCTTGATCCTTGTCCAAATAAGATGTATCATAAAAATGAAGTAACACATCCTTCACCTAATGAAGACATTAATAAGGAAACTAAACCTCATACTAAATAAGTTATCATAGAAATTTATTTTGAGCATGAAAATGATAATCTAACAAAAATGATGAGCAAGAAAAAATATACCAAGAGAAATTGTAATCTCTTGATATGTTTTGACACCATATCCAAAAAAACCCAGATGATCTTGATGAGATCCTAAGAACCATATTAAAAACTAAAAAAGCAAAAAGAGTAGTTAAACAAGCAATTTTATCTATTGATAATGCTATTAGGGCTATGGTTCATCCCCATATACCAATAACCTTCCCCTTGGGCACATCACTGCCTCATACTTCTAATAGGGGCACAAAATATGTGTTTACACATTTGTTCCCTGAAACAAATCCTAGTATTAATACATATAACATGAGAAACATTAACACTTCAACCCAATTACCAATTTTAATGCTTACATCCACTCAAACTATGGGTACACCTCATTTCATAGATTCTCAAGCTTACAACATTAAAGACTAAAAGGTGAAATCTCTTATCAAAACTATAAAACTTTTACAAACTAAGCTTGTTTTTATTGAACACACTTATATGAAATCACCTTATATTATTAATTCGCAATAGGTGTTACACAAGCCTCTTGCACCTAAAATATATTTTCACCCCTTACCAACTAATTTTTTTGCACCTAAGTTCACATTTTATGATGGCAAGGGTGATCTTAAACATCTTTAATATTTTTATGTGGCATGCCTTGATTATGCCTCCAATGATAAATTTTTGACTAAACTATTTCCAAGGAGCCTCAAGGACTATGTTATAAATTAGTTATATGACTTACCAATACAATCAATCAAATCATTCAAACCTATTGCAAATTATTTTTTGGCATACTTCTCTATCAATATTACCAAAAAGGTTTTCTATGGCCAAATTGAAAAAATCAAACAATGAACCAATGAGCCTATCAATGAATATGTCTTAAGTTATAAGACAATGTTGGCTAAAATGGCCAATTCAATGGTAGATAAAGAGCTTCAATACATTTTAAAAAAAAAATTGTTTGTCCCATTACATGAGTCCATTGTTTTCAAAAAATTCAAATCTTTCAATGACTTATGCCATATTGTTCTTGATCATGAAATGAAACTTATCTCATTGAACAAACTTAAGTATGTAGCAAACATACCAAGTACATCAAATACCAAGTTATAAGTTAAAATGCATAGAACCTAAAAATAAAACTACTATAGTTAATATGGTGTCACAACAACTTAATTGGCTTATCCTATCCAATGCATCAAGGAGACAATCTTCATGCTTACTTGAGTCTCCATCTTTGTTACTTTTGAATATTGTGGAGTGTCACCTCATATATCTCCCTCATTATATAGAGGTTGATATGAGTTGATCTCTACCCAAAGGATATGATTTAAATGCTTATTTTGACTATCACCAAGGCCCTATCCATTCTACAAACTGGTGTTTTACCTTGAAGCATAAGATCCAAGACTTCATCGATAACTAAAAAATATATTTGATGATCCTCCAAAGGAATCAAGTTCACAACCTGGTGGTCAATAGAATCAAAAGATATTTAAAAATAATTTTTCAAGACCATTCTAAGAAGGAACCAAAAGTACAAATGCCATACAATGCACATCCTCCTCCATCACATTATGGGTGCCCATTAGATGGGTGTATTGGTACTTATACATGACATAGACCTCTTATGGTTTAGAGGCCTTCTATTACTTTTGATGATAGTGAGATTATGGATGACTACTCAAATCTTCCCTCCTTATTCATTCAAGCACAACTTCATCACTAGCCTATACATAGAGTTATGATTGATAATGTTGCAAGTGAGAACATTTGTAACATGACATTACTTACACAATTGGGTTATACACATGATGATTTAAATCCTTCGACTAAATTAGTTAGAGCATTCAATGGGACCTCATAGTAGGTTCTTGGTAAAATTTTCATACCTTTACAGGTGGGCCTATCACATGTAGTTACTACATTTTTTGTTATCCCTTACATAGGTATTTCCGATATGCTATCGGGATAACCTTAGATACATACACTCCATGTGGTACCTTATATAGTGTATGGATGTGTAAAATAATTTCATTCCAATAAGGTAAATACAGTTTATGGAATTACATATGAACATCCACTTGAATAATAAAAATTTATATCCAGGTAGTTAATTACCAGAATTACTAAGGTTAATCCTCCAGGAAAGGGTAAGCAATTGGTAATCCCTTTTCCTAGGCGGCGAGTATTTGAGAGGTCATCATATCATAGACATGTAGTGGATTCCATGGAATCCTTATCTACTATGCATCATATTCAGATATCCACAACACCTAAACATGTTTCTATTACTGTTAATTCAAAAAAATCACATAGCATTCAATGATGGGTTCCAAAAATCCTTACTCTTTTTGTTATCTCTTCACAACCACATAGTCATATTATGCATACATAGAGCATTATAGATCCTACAATGCCAAATATTATGCATGTACATGTTCCTTGGCAATACCACTAATAGAGGGAGATACCTATGAGCATCCTTTGGATGAGATCATAGGATAGTATTTTTTTCCAATATTCTAAAAATATGAAAAAAAATCAAAAATGCAAAAATATTTTCAGCATTTATATGTTATATTAGTTCATTGGTATCTATTTTTCTAGTTCCATGTTGGTAAATAACATATCACCTATTTCTATGTACATGTGTTTCATGCATATTTTGAATGTGATATAGGAATACCTAGGCACATGATCTATGCACTTTCAGATGTTGGACCTTCCCTCTACTTATGGCATTTGGATATTGGGGACATCTACTTATTTGATCATGGTACACCTAGGTTATATCATTTTATGATCATTTTTCATTATCATGTTTGAGCTTATATACTGACACATGTCTTTATCCATGCTTATAAAAAATTTAGTGTACTTGATATGCTATGTACTTAACATTTTTTTTCTAACACATGTATCCACAAATTACTATGAATGTTTATGTTGGTTGCTTAAGTTCCATGTTTTTTATTTATGCACTTCCTTGAGTGTTTTATCTTGTATTTCTTGTTTGAACATTTAAATATGCTCCATTGATTGTGACCCATGTGCATTCATTTGTTTATTCAAAAATTTGAATATATCATTACTTATTATATGGACATTTGAATATATCATTCCTTACTTTGTGGATATTTGAGTAAGTCGTGTCTATTTGATTGTGTTACATTTGAACATGCCCCTTGTTTGAGGTCTCCTTGAACCATTATCTTTTGATTTGTTTTTAAGTGCTCTTGTGTGTGTACTTGATTGTTGATTGAGCTTATACTATTACTATCTAGACATTATCATGATTAATATCATGCAACTTAGGACCTGATGTGATCATATACTATGTACCCCATTGTTATATCTATCTAAAAATATTAATTTTATATTCTACCTGATCCTTACACAGATTATATAATTGTCATATCATTTTGAGTTAAGGTAACTACTAGTTTATATCTTCCCTCACTGATAAATGGAGCCATTGTTAGTGTAGATTTTTTCTCACTATGTGATTTTACCTACATAGTCTAATTAGCTTGCTTAAGTTAATAATAGGTCATTAGAGAAAATGTTCTTTAAGTTATTTTCTAATTGTGTGTTGAGTTGATTATATTTTTGGGTGACATAATTCCTCACTATATAATATACCTTACTATGTAATTTTTGGATAATGAATGAATGTTAATGTAACTTTTTTTTATAAGTACAAACATCTTTCTCTTGTGAGTTATTCTTCATATTTCACTAATCCGTATAAATGTATCCTCGTCTATTTGACCATATCTAGTTGATCCTCGATTGTGACCCACTCTGACATGGTATTAGAGTTATGTTGATATATGAATTCATTGATTTTATTGTGAGATATTGCATTCTTGAATGTTTTAGATTTCATTGATTTTAAATTTTAAGAGTTTAGTGGGATTTATTGAAATTTTATACAAATCTATATACATGAAGTCTCTAAGTGAAAAATGGATAGCATCATTGGATTTAGAAGGTGGGAAAATTGTAAGAATGGTTGTAAACATGACTGTATTTTGGGCCATTTTTTTAGGGTTTCAAGTCCATTTTTTGAATTCTGCAAAAATTTATACTCTTCAATGACTTTGAGGAAAAATCATTTCTAGATTTTTTGAGGTTTGTCAAGAAACCAAGTGGGTTTCTATTAGTGTTTGGAGAAGTTGTCTAGAATCCATTTTTTAAGAAGTTTTTCTAATTTGGTAGAATTTACACCCCTCACATGCAATTTGATAACTGGCTAATTTTTTTCGATAGAAAAATAAGGCTTGTACATTACTAAACTAGTGAACTCTAACATCTACTTGGATAACCAACAAACTCTGACCACTCAAAAAATGTCTTAGCCCCTTGGTCATATGGTACAATCACATGAAGGGGGCTTAAATTTTAATTCCTACTAGTGGGGGCTTAACTTTATCATCTAATCCAAACTTTTAAACACCAAAAAAAATTCAAATTTTGTAAATTAGAGATTATCCTTGACATCTAGAACTTCAAACACACATAAATTTCAGCATGCTGCTCTTTTTGAGGTGTCAATTTTTTAAAGTGCAAGTTTTTCAACCTCTACGCATTGGTAATATTCTCATGTCTTATAAATTTAAATATTTATAGATTCATGGGGTTCATATTCTTAGTCTTTCAGTACATGCATTTCAACACCATACTTCCTTTCTACATCATGGATCTCAGTTCTATTTTGATTCTTACACCGTTCAACTATCACGAGTGAAAATTCAAAGTGAAAATTCTCTTGAGTAAAGGCTTACACCAAAGTATGATAGGTACAAAAAAAGAACTGAAACCTGATGGAGAGAAGGTGAAGTGGTACAATAGAAGTGATGAAGGCTACGAGCTTCTATATCTTTCTATGTTTTTTGGCCTACTATTTCATATTGAATATGTTACTACTCCTAATGAAATTTAGACCATATTGGAAAAACTCTTTGGAAAGCAGGACATAATGAAATGTCATGAGTTGAAGAACAAGCTCATCAGTTTGAGCCTAGGCAATTTTGATATGGTACAATACTTATTTATAAATTTTAAATCACTCATGTTGCAGTTAAAATTGTGTGGCATTGACAAAAAAAAAGACCAATTGATTCTTTTCATCCTTACCAAGTTGGGATCTGACTATTTTGTATTCCTTTTTACCTTCCATGCCACCAAACATGACCTTGAAACTACATAGACCATGTCATCCTTAGATGAATTTGATACTAACTTGACTTAGTAGAAATATAAGCTCATTCAAATGGGTACATTGAATTCATCTAAATCATATGTCTTAATTATGAGTTGTGACAAATAGAAGGCTTTTGGCATCAAGTAGAAGAAACAAAATAAGAAGGATATAGAGCAAAGAAAGGGTCATAAAACTGATGCCAAGTCCAAATCATCAAAAGAGTCCTCTTAAGATGGGAAGAAAGAGTAACTCTTATATAACTACTATAATAAATTTGGGCATGATGAATCCAAATATATTAAGCAAATTGACCAACTGAGTAAGATGCTCAAGAAGCACAATATCAGTGTCCCTAATTCTTATAATCATATTTAATTAGCACAAGAGTCTTATAAGGCTATAAATAGTTAAAATGGAAAAGCACTTGTTGTATTTTCATCCCAACATTTCACAAAAGATATTGATTCTGGTGCATCGCATCACATGCCTTCATCACATGATATGTTATCATTCTTAGAGCCTTATTTTATTCCTTCCGTCTTATAGGGTGATTATACTTACACTGAGATTTGTGGGAATGGATCTATTGAAGTGAATCATAGGATATTTCATAATGTTCTATGTGTTCCCTCATTACCTACCAATATCTTATCTATTTATTAGATCACTCACATCTGTTTGGGCAAAAAAGTTGAATTCACACTCCGTTTCATGGTTATTAGGGAAGCAAACAATGACTCCATTGTTGCATTTGGGAAAGTATATTACCAATCATGATTATATACTTTCTCACATTTTACTTCCAATCAACCCTCTATTGCACTGTTCACTCGTTTAGATGTGTGAATAAATTATGGCATGAGCGATTTGGCCATCTGAACTATCACTACATGGAGTAACTTAGTCATCAAAACATGGTTTCAGGGTCACCACGAGTCAAGCTTTTGGACAAAGTTTTTCAAGGTTGCATACTTGGTAAGCATCCTAACAAGAAGTATGACAAGGGCAAATCACGGAAAGCTGAACAAATATTGGAGATTGTCCACAATGACATTACTAATCTATTTCCAAAACCTCCATTTAATATGACTAAATACATGCTTAATTTCATCAATGAACTTTCGATGCATACTTGAGTGTATTTTCTTAAGTAAAAATCAAAGGTGTTTGATCATTTTTAGGACTTTACGGCACTTGGAGAAAAATAGTCAAGTAAATCCATCAAGATTTTGCACAACAATGGCAGTTTGTCAATAATCATTTTGAGTAATTCTATACATCAGAGGAGATTGAACTACAATATATAATTCCATAGAGGGGTATGTGTATGGAGTTGGGGGACAATTATATCGACATTACACATAATGTGATCACATTATATAAATAATGTGATCATGTTATTGACATAATGTAATCACATTATTTAAATTATAGCTTGGTAATTACTAAGCCATAACAAAATCATATTAATACATAACTCGATCAAATTATTTAAAATTAATAACACAATCATGTTCACTATGTCAATTACAAAAAATAAAATAAGTGAGTCTGATCATAAAATTTCCTCATTTTACATTCGAGTTCTTTATTGTTGTCACTCTTCTCCACTCCGTGATTGCATTTTTCCTTAGTGAGGCCAAACCTTGCTAGAATTCATCCTAAGAAGCTTGACACATCGACTAATTGACGATGCTACCATGTAGAAGAAGTGCTAGAATTCTACACCTGTTAACCCTAAATTTTAGTATTTTTAATTATTTTCATTATTTAACTGGTAATTTATCTGTTTTGAACAACCCATCATATTAACCCTCCTATTCCTTCTCCTAACCATCCACCTAACCCTCCTACAATTTCACAAAATATCCCAAGTAGTCAAGAGTGTCTAGTTGACCTCAATGTGGAAAATAAAATTGAAATTAAAGTATTAATTATGAGAATGAGGGATCCCACTTCTAATAACACCTACCGCACCTATCTAACCAATTCTTAAGAGTCATTATTAGGTCAAATTGATTATATAATGAGTCAAATCAATATATGAGCTTTATATTGGGATAGTTGTAGGCCTTATTATGCTGAAAAATTATCAACAAATAATGTCAAAAACAAATACATATCAAAATTCTCCATTTGTTCCTTACTCATTGACTTAGCCACTAATGCACCATTTCCAATAGCTACTAGACATTTTTCACTCCATCAATGCCAACATAATTTAATCATAGACAATTTATGAGACTGATGGTGGATTGTGTTTGATTATTCATTGTGTAACAATCATGAGTTCCCATTGTATTTTTTGAAGAAAATCTACTATGAGTTTGTCCTCAATGAGATTCTAAACTATTTTGATTATAGTGAGTTTTATGGTTGAAGGAAAGGCTCTGCACAAGATTGACTAGGTGAATGTCGTATGCCTAATAAACCTACAAGGATCTGTATCTAAAATCCACTTCAACTTGAGATCCCCTCTATAGTTTAAGATGTTATGGAGATTGACAATCTGCATGCACTTAGTTCTCTCATTGATACACTCATTCAGCATACAAGTAGGCTCTCAGAGACCGATGTTAGAGCTACACCATCTGGTGTGCATACCTAACCCCACCCTTCTAGATCTTGTGGAGCTATATGCACTGGGTCTTATGATTATGATGGTGTTGGTGGTTCAGAGGGATTGGATAATATACTTATGAGTGATGATTTTTTGGCATACACATTTAGTGTGTAGATATCAGCCATTACATAGATGTAGGTATATTTTTTATAAATGTCGTGTTAAATTTAATCTATATTTAAAAATTTAATTTAGATAACAATTAATTTACATAAAAATTGAATTATATATATATATATATATATATATATATAATTTTATGTCCTGAGAGAAGATGGTGCCTTCATCATCACAGTCCACATTTACAAGAATTAATTTAGCGCAAGCCTTGTTTACATTTACGGATCCAATTCCTGGCCCATCCATTACTGCATCTATCTATGTTAGGATGACACCTTTTACTTATACATAGGTAAAATTTTAAGTTAATCTTATTCTATATGTACATTTAGTCTATTTATATTTATCTTGTAAGTTTAAATTAAATTTATCTATCAAGGATCTCAAAATTCAAGTACAGTTCTATTAAATACACTCTTGGTTTAATAGAGGAGAAAAATTTGCCATACATATCTTTAATACTTTATATGAAAATAAGTGAGACCTTGTTTCCATTCAGTTGATGGCTCAAATAGACACTCCTCCATCACTATGAGCTGAGACAGACATAGGAATTGCTTCTACAATGTCATCTGCACAAGCACTGATAGAGGTATATATTAACTTGTAATTTTAAATTATAAAAATAGATTTTTTTTATAACTTTACTACATAATTAGGGAAAATATAACTTATGTAAATGTATTTTATATGCAAGGTTGTCCCATGATATCTGTTAGTCCCATTCATATGATTAGTAGGGCAAATTCTCATGTGTCTTCTTTATTTTAGATGCCTGTTCATACAGCTAATTCTACCACTAACTTATTTGAGCATCAAAAGCAAATTGAGCAGGATCATGAGCTTACAGTAAGTGCATAAATGATTTTTTATTCTAGTTTAAAATTATTTTTTTAACAAGTGGTTGAATGTATTTTATGTTGATTTTGTGATAATAGTTATATTTGAATAGGTTCAGCTATAAGCAAGCTATGAATGTAGGACCCACAGCCGAATCTTAGAACAATCCAAGGCATTTGAGTGATCTTCATCTACCATTAAGGCATCCTAATGAGAGTCTTATTTGAGGAAGGCAGAGAGAGGGAGTCTATTTTATGATTAGGATGTCTTACATGAGATGTGCTTTTTTGTATGCATATATGGCAATGTATATATTTTTAACATTGTATGTGTGTATATGGCATTCACTCAACAATATATACTATGTTGGTAGATGTTGTAATTTTTTGTATGCCTATAATGAAAATCTATATATTATTGACATTGTAAATGTTCTTATATGATTCTTTTGGAGTTTTCATCTGAATTATGTTAATCTATCTAATTTATATTCAGTTTTAATTTAAAATGTTATCATATAGTGTTGTTTTGAACTTCCAAACTATTATCTTTCAAATCTCATATTTAATGTTATACATAAATAAGGATTAAAAATTTGTTCTTTTCAATGCTATAAATCTTTAATCTTCCATATTTTTTTAAATTAAAGTTTTTATTTGATTGTGTGCAGTGGAAATAACTGATGACACTCTTATCTATTTTGCATTTGTCATCACCCATTTACAACATTTCAATTGATCATTAGCATAATTTGATTTCACTTAAGGCCCATACCCAATCATGTTCATACTTGTCTAATTAAAATACATAAAATCATTCATAAATCTCTTCAAATTTCTCACTCTAATACTTATACCTGTAAACCTACTCTTTCACCTTCACCTAGCTCTAATGCTTTTTTGGCTAACTTTTCTTGAAACTAGGCCTACTACTTGTATGGCCTCTATGATTATTGTTCCTTTATATTTTCCCTCACCTCTTGAGTAATTTATATCAATAACTCTTTTTCACTCAACTCTTTTATTATCCTCCAACCTACCCCTTTTGTCATTCACTCTTCACACTCTCTCATTATACATTCTCTAGGCTTGGTTATGCTTAAATGCCTTTCTCTTCTTTAATACTTTCAAGAAAAATTCCTCTAGCTCTTATAACCACCTATCCAACCTTCATTCAACCCTCTCAATCTACTTTCAAAGGCCTCCACACTTTCTTGCACTTTTTACCTTCAAGGGCTATTTGGCCTAATAGTCCTAATGCAAATTCTTGAGACTCGTTTCTAACCCTTCACCACCTCACTGCTTCAGCACCTTCAACACCTTACTCATAACATATTAAAACTCCACATTGATGTCTTCAGACCCAACTCAATGCCCATTAATAGTTTTATTGATTTCTAGGCCTGCCCCTTAAGGGTGTTAGGCTTCCTAAAACTAATCTTTGATAATATCACAAACCTATTCTAGCCTCCAAATCACCTTAAACACTTAAAATACACTTTCATGCAAAAGTGGGTGAAAAAAGGGAGAGAGAGAGAGAGAGAGAGAGAGAGAGAGAGTTGTGTGGGGGTGTGTGGTTTTGAAGAGTAGGGGGAAGTAGTATGAGTCAGTAGAATAGGTAGGAGGTTTAGGAAAGAGGGATAGATGGAGCAAGAATATGGAAAATTATGTTGTCCATGAGGACAAGGATATGATAGTGGATCATATTGTAAATATTTATGAAGATCAATAAAAGATGTGTTATCTAGTGGAAGAACCTCCTTATCATTGTGTTTTGAATGTAGTTGAATAAACTTTGATGTTTAACAGTGTCATTGAAGCCTATAAATAACATCCCATGCTAAGTTGCAAGTGTGTAGAGGATTTAATGGTTGCAAGTAGATAGAGAGGTAGTTTCTCCCTTAAGTAAAGGTGGTTTGAGAAATAGTAATCATGGAGATACAATTTAATATAGTCCTATGGAAAGAGTTTCATTGAGTTTTTGGAATTCAAAACTTTTATAGATATTCGCAACTAACAAATTGAATATGCTACCCATAGAAACCTTGCATTGTTCAAAAAGAAATAATTAATTTCCATTCAACCATAAAAGGAAGCAACAAGTGCAAGCAAAAAATATTAGTTTCAAGTAAAGTGTCAATATGGAAAGACCTCATCTTGACCAAAAAATGCACTACCAACATGTATAGGGGGTAGATAAGGTCTAAGACCAGGTTCTTGGCCTCCCATAACATTCAATTAACAAACCCACCACCAATTTTAGCATCAAGAATGCCCTTCCCAATACAATAAAAATGCATTTTTTAGCCTAGGTTCAAACATACATAAAACAAAACATGTAAGTAATTTATATGAACCATCAGAGCTTTCCCCTACCTTTTTAAGCCATTTAATCACACCCTAAATCACTCAAGTAGAAACTTTGAGAGAAACCTGTGGCACAAGTTGCAGTGATGGATCATAAAATGTAACTTTTTGGCATTGAATAGGCAACTTCTTGAGCTCCAACTACCATTTTTACCTCTAAGACCTCCAATTGATAATCTATTGCTCCAATCGCATCTAGATAAGTAAATCACATGTACTCACACCACTATGACATTCAAATCCACTTTTAATTACATTTTCACTATTGTTAAAGAGCATGGAAATACTGATAATAAATGTTTTCAAAGATGAAGTTGTGGTTGTAGAACTCTGATTTCAATGTTTCTTGATCAAAAAATGGCACTGCCAACATGTCCAAAGGGGAAGATAATGTTTAATACCTTGTTCTTTGCCTCCCATCATGCCCGATCAACAAACCCACCACCCATTCTAGCCTCAAGAATGCCCTTCCCAATATACTAAAAATGCAATTTTTAGCTTAAGTTCAAACATGCATAAAACAAAACCTGTAAGTCATTTCTATAAACTATCAGATCCCTCCCCTGCCTCTTTAAGCTCTCTAATTGCACACCAGAGTACTTAGGTAGAACCTTCAATAGTAATCTATGGTACAAGTTTTAGTGATGAGTCTTAAAATACAACTTTTTGGCATTGAATAGACAACTTCTTGAGTTTCAACTTCCATTGCTACCTTCGGGGCCTCCAGTTGAGAATATTTCACTTTGATCAACTATTCATATAAATTTTTAAAATAACCTTGCACATACTCTGAACAATGTGATCGATCATCATTGATATATAAATGGTACTCCTTTAATATTTTGTTACTGCTTTGTACTATCAAGGCATGCATGAATGTTATATGCACAAATATGGCAACTTGTGATGAGCTATAATACTATAATTGAACTTCCATTTTTGATTTAGATGTGTAATTTTTAGCAATGTCAACTACTAAAACAATCAAACCAAGTGGGAATGTATAATTTCTTATCTTAAAATTTTCATCCAACTATCTAGCCTTGTGTGTGTGCATTGCATACTCTTAAACAATGTTATCCCTAAATTTGATCAAAAATTTAGAAAAAATGTATCTTTTTTATAACAAGCTCACACCTTTTAGATTCTTTGTCATATTCTACTTGATAAGTCATTGATTTATATTTATTTAAACCAACTAATTCCTGTCCAATTGCACTTATACTCTCCTTACGGATACAATACGTTAATTTTGACAATCCACCAGAAATGTTGTAATTTCCATCTAAACATGATTTGTTATAAAATAATTGTCCATCTGATCTTTTACAAAAAGTAGTTAAAATAAATTCTCTATCTGATTTTGATAAAAATTCAATGTTACACTCCTACAAAATGTTTTTAGTATGCAAAGTACAATGAATATGGTGAAAAACATCGTAGTGCATTGAAAATTTAATATGTTGCTTACAATAAGAAGTGGTACGTGTGTGATTTATTTTTACGTAAAAAGGTTTGGCCATCTCAAAATAACTTTGACAAATAAAACTTTGTAGATATTTTTCCAAAACTTTTAGTAAAATTGTGTTTGAGTCATATCTGAGAAATGTTTTGAATGCAATTCATAGTTATGAGAACCAACTCTTCTTTTCACTACATCTCTTATATTGGGCGAAACTCTTGTATTGTCTTTCCAACATTGAGCAAGTAACAGTTTGAGAGCATCGACTACAGCGTTTTCTTTTCATGAAAGTCTAGTAGAGAATGCCCAAATCTCATTTGTATTAGGTTCTGTAGACACCTAAATCTGGCCGTCGATAACCTCCAACCAGGCTTTTAGCCAATTTCCACCCAAAATGCATAATTTGGTCTAAAAACACTAAAACACCCAAAATGATGTGAAAATAATATATTTAAGTGCCAATTTTGGTTAGGATATCCCTAAATGGGGAAATTTAATTTATGGGTGAGTTAACTTTGATCAGTCCATTTTGAGTCAAAATGTCAAATTTGCACATGCGTGCTCTGGACTACTCTTTTCTATCAAATCTTTTACACAAGACTTGTGCCTTTATTATTTATTATTGACAACATTCTAAATGGGAATATGCATCCAATGCATCTAACGTGGACTTTTAATTCTAATCAAGTCAAATTTAGGACTAATAAGAAGGCATTCTGATCAATTTGGGTAATTTGTGCACAATGTGCTTAATCATGCCTAAGAGCTAATTAACTTAAATCAAGGCCTAATCAATAATTCCATGGAAACTTATTGAATAATTTGTTTTGAAAATGAATATTAAATATATGCATCATCAAGTGACATCATTTCTTGGAAAGACATTTATAAGCCATAAATGGCATAAATCTCAAGATTCATGCTTCACGTGCCTCATTAATGCCTTCCATGAAGCCTTCCATGCCTCTTAATTACCCCTTCTTCTAATGCCATGATGAGGATAATTACAAATTTAATTCTAAAAATTGAATTAATCCTCAACCACACATCTCAATCTTGAGATAGACGGTTGAGATTGATTCTGATCAAATCTAAAAATCTATAAATAAGAGGCCTCACAACATCATTTTGAAGCTTAATTTATGCAAAGTTATAATGCATGATTAGTTCTAAAAAGCTTCAAGCAACTAGTGTTATAATGTCAAATTGATTCCAAGCCAAGCCAAGCCAAAGCCACAAGGTGCCAAGAGGAGATGAAGGTAGCCACACTCCATTGAAGAAGACCTCTTGAAGCACAAGTCAAGCAAGCCATCATTACAAAGGCATTTGGAGTATCCAAACAAGGTCAAAGGAATTCTTGTTTTTCATTCCTTGCTTTTTAGTTGTGCTTGTCATTTGCTTTTGTTAACTAGGCTCTCCCTAGTGTCTGGGTCTAGAAATGTTATGTTATTAGTATATTTATTTTATTTTGTCTTTATTTTAAAACTAACACCATATTAACCATCCTCTCTTGAGCCAAATTCCTATATCGAATAATGGCATGCCCGATGGGATCAGACTCATCCTACACATGAAGGAGATCCTTTTGCAACTTTAAAATACTTATTTCAGCTCTTAAAACTCTTGCAAATTAATTTTCTAACTTTATTTTGTCATTTTTGGTTGCCACAATTTTTACACAGTAATCGATGTCAGTCAACAGAGCTGACATCGATCAGATATCGGTTGGCCATAACTGACATCGATGATATTGACCAACATCGATCACTTTGTTTTTCTAAAAACACAGACCCAAGACCTACTTTTCCAAAGCTTCTTGTTTCAAACTCAAAAGGGCTTCAAAGTTAGAGGACATGCTAACAATTTTGCTGTAGGAACAAGCGATATTTTTGCTCAAAACATGTTTAAATCACTTTTGCATGGTTAAAATTTGATTAGAAACTTTGTTTTGGTGTTTAACAAAGAATTTTAGGTGTTTTTGGTGAATTTTTTCAAAATTTGTAACTAAGATCAAAGGGTCAAATGAACACCACCAAACATTTCATTTGGGTTTAAAATTGAACACACTTGTCAATTTTTGTTTGCAATAGTTGATTAGATTAATTTTGTTTGGCAAAGAGAGGAATGTTGCATGTATGCTCTTCCATTTATCCCTTATAGGGACCCCTTAGAATCAAAAGCATCATTCTTATTTCAAGTAGCCTAGTCTAAGGCTTAGAAAGAAAGTTGTCTAAATCACTCCCCAAAAACTCACTAAAATTTGGGTGATGTTGAAAATGACCCTATAGTCCTTCTATTTGAATGTTTTCTTTGTTTTTATACATCTTAGGTTGCGAGGGGGACATCATCACTTCCCGCAAGTTCTTTAGAGAAGCTTTAATCTGGGGTTTCACCTCTCGGCATTGACTTTATTTGGCTCCTTTGGAGTTGCACATGGGACGTATCTGTATTTGGACATCACACTACACTAAGCGAATAGCAGGATGTAGTGGTTGCAAAAGTGACTAGATCTTTTTGCAATAAGTCAAGTGATACAAACCCAAAATCCATGATTTTCTTTTGCACTATTTGACATGAAAATCATTGTGTAATTGATTCCCCAAGTGACGTTTGAAACTTGATAGTTAGTCAACCCCACATGCCATACCCTTGCTAGGGTTTAGACGATTATACTTAGTGTATTTTATTCATTTTTGTTTGGTATATTTTGAGACTAAAACTTGTTTGCTTGTTCATAAAGCCATGTCAAAACTAATTTATCTATACATCACTCTTTTGTCTAATGAGGCATTATGTTGGCCATTTTACACCACACTTGTGCCTTGAAATTTTTGCTAAACTTGTTTGTGTTTGTGTCATTTGAGTTACAGAGGATAGTGTTATGTTGCCCAAATCATGTCAAACCATTTTGCCTTTGAGTCTTTAAAACATAGTATTGATTACATCATTCGAGCATGTTTACGTCATTAGATTGCTTGATTTGTTTCAAGACTTGTTTACCTTGCAACAAAAAACCATTGTTTCAAATCATTTTATTGTATACCATTTAGACCTCTGTCTTGTGTCGTCATGTTGTCCAATTTTATCTAGCTTATTTTGTCAAATCTTAGTTTTCAATGCTTAGTTTTCAATTAGCCTTGTTAATTTTGGACCAAAACATTGATTGATTTCTATTTAAGCCTCAATTCATGACGTTGATACACAGATCTTTCTTTTTTGGGTTGCATAACTTTGATTAATCGATTACTCAAATTTGAAAACTATTGATGTTTTATTTATTTAAAGCCTATCCTCATCATTATTTGTGTCTTTATTTGGGAGAACACAGCGTTTCTCAAATAGTCTTTTGTCTTATGCCTTATACCAATTGATCATATTTATGTTTGATTCTATGTGCCAGGTCTATGTCAGAGTTATTTCAAAACTTGTTAGATTAAATCAAATCACATCATGCCTATTTATTTGAGCCTAGCTTTTGACTCTACATTTGGACAAAAGACCTAGCAACTCAACCATTTTCTTTCCTAGTTTAGACCTTGTTTAGATCACTTTGACCTAGACCTTTGACTTGTCAGTTTTTATTCAGACACTTGACATTTTATGCGTATGACATTTCACATTAGACATTTGACGTTAGGCTATTTTATGCCAAACTTAGCACAAACCATTTTAGAGATACAGCTCCACTTTCAGACCCTATTGGAGATACAGCGCCACCTTTTAACCAAGTTAGACCAAGCTTGAATCATTTGTCCTTTGGACATAGTTTTTTAGAGTTTATAGAACTCTAAGTCTTTTTATTTTCATAACTTTCATCATTTGCGTGGATATGTCTCACTACACTTATGGTGGAGTCACAATCCAACTTATGATAAAATGGCTGCACAAAATGACTTTTATGGTTTTTTTCAAGATCCCAATTATGCTATATGGTTTGTGAGATAGATTTCTATTTGCCACATATTAATCATTCATGGGAAAAAGTCACAAAGCAACTTACGATCCAACTCGAGACCTTGATGGTATGAAGAAGCTTATGAAGAGGAATTTGAAGACCCAACTACAGATAATGTTGTTTGGGATACAAATCCATACCCTCTTTATAATAATCAGTACATAGAACACAGTTAAGAACCAACTTATGAGCTAACTCACGACTAGAATGATATGGTTTATGAGGAAGACATGGATGCTTTTATTTATGCAAGCAATCAAGTTTCACAACATCCTTTTGTTATCCAATCATTGGCCACCCCTAACCCTCCTTTGGATTATACGAGTTATCAAGCTCTACAATATCTAAGGAATATCATTTCTACACCAAGAACTCATCCTTTGGTTTATGCAAGTAACCAAGCTCCACAACACCTAACCATTTCTATACTAAGACCTCATCCTTTGGTTTATGCAAGTAATCAAGCTCCACAACACCCCTTCATCATTATAGGACCTAGTCCTTTGACTTGTGTGAGCAATCAAACCCCACAATGCCCTATCGTTACCATCTCAGGGCTTTATCCTTTGGCTAATACGAGCAATCATGCTTCCCAAGGCCCTACCATTTTCCAACTACAATTCATTTCTCATCCAATATCGAGCCCAACCAAATCTCAATCAATCCAATCATTCGAAGACCAAGCTATGTTCAAAACTAGTATTTTCCTACTCATTGGAAACCAAGGCCAGAAAAACCAACCAATCTGAGATGTTTTTGTTGAACTAACCATTTGTGATAAGTCAAGCTGTGAAAAATTACATATTGATCCTATACTAGTTATCAAGGAGTCTCACACTGACAAGCTAGTCTTTGTTGAGTCACATCTTAATGATTATAACCACCTTTGCGCAAATCATTACCTCGATCATCTGCCTATTTTTTAAAAGCCTCCTATTGACAAGCCAGTCTCTGAGGAGTTGTCTCTTGACCTATTTCCCATCCTAGAGGAGTCTCACTTTGACAAACTAGTTTTTATGGAGCCCATTATGCCATCACAGGTTGTTACTTATCTAAAACCAAATATTCAATAAGACATCATTATAACCGAGTACCCATTAGATGAAGAATCAAAATTAGAGTCAAGTTCTATTTTTGAACTGACATTAGGTTTAGCATCAAAATCTAAATCAACATCAGTCTCAATATCAGATTCAAAATCCCTTAAGTTAGAATCAGATCCAGAAGAAGAATATGTTTGGGGATGTTATAATATTGGTTACGCATGCCTCGCAGATTAATTTGAATAAATTCATGATCTTTATATGGTTTTTGAGGATGAGTACTTCAGCTTCGACACAAGTTATCCTAGTATCTTCTACAAATATTTTGCAGCCTCTCCCCATTCCATTACCATTCCACATGCCATTACCATCAACTAAGATAGCCATATTATTGACATTTTATCTCTCACAAGTGTTGATTGGGATTAACAGAATCACACTTTTTTGAACTGCATCCATGGTGACATATCAATTAAAGAAGAGCAAGGAGGCCAAGACAACATTCATATCACAAAAGAACAATCTCCTAGTGAAACCTTTTTGAAGGTGCTAGGGGACAATCCAAGTCAGAACTCAACATCTTTTAGTGAAACTTTTTTGGAAGTGCTAGAACATAATCAAAGTCAAAAGTCAATATTCCTTAGTGAAACCTTCTCAAAGGTGCTACAAGACAAACAAGACAACTTCATTGGTGAAAACGTCATTGAGACACCAATAGCTGAGTACAAAATTTCTTCACTACATGATGAAGACAAAATCAAAGATCAAATCAAAATAGCTTCTTATCTATAGCCTAATCAGATGGTAGCTACTCTCAAGATCAAACAACAAAAAAATTTGATGGTCCTATTGAGAGAATAAGTCTTCAGCCTCACCACAACCAAAATTATGTCGAATTTGACATCAAAAACATTACATATGACTGAACGTCCTGATTTTCATTTATCTCCCTACCATTCCACATTCCATTATCATTCACCATTCCATTTCACAATCAAACCTACCATCCATTATTTGTCTCTATTTACCATCTATGGTTGCACTTTCCTTTGTAGAGGCTACAAGGATACCTTGTTTCGACATTTGAAGCAATCAAAATCAATGACCAATGAAGATCACAAAAGCATTCTCAACAACCAAATATGTAGGCCATTTTTGACATAGCATCTATTTAGATGAGGTGTAGGATAGGAATTAACATGATTGAGTATTCTATTTGTTTCATTTGTTGATTAGGACGTGCATCTCCCCATCAATAAGAACAATAGAATTAAAAACCACACCTAGGCCAAAAACATGTACCATACCATTTCAAATTGCCATGACATGGCCATTGTTACATCTCCATTTGCCATTGTCAAAGTACCCAGCCATTCACCCCATCACTTGGGGGAAACCCTCTTACCATTTTATTTAAAAACATCATTATCCTTAGCAATACCATGCCATCTTATCATTCCATTCCTATCTAGACTAAACCCTATTTTTAATCATCCTACCCAATCCTATTTTGATCTTAGCTACTATGGTTCTTCCTGCACTTTTTATGAGAGGATTTTGATCAAGTTTTAATAATCAATCTAATCCATGTTTACAATGACAATCTATGAAAGTAGTTTGATAGTTGATTTGGCAAGATATCTTTCATCCTATCAAGTTTATTTATGTGAACCTGTTTATAACCCCCTATGGGCAAATCAGTGTCTCACTAATCTTGCTACTAATTATAACCGCCTATGGGCAAATTAGTATCATTGACTTATGTTATTGTATCTTAGTTATAACTACCTATGGGAAAACTAAGGGCAGCACTTGTTTATCATACATTGTCGCATCACCTTTATCATTACTATTTTCATTTGACTGGCCATTTGCTAGATTTGAGAACTTGTTGGACCCTAGTTGGTTTTTCTCCACCTTTTGTGTGGACAAAATTACTATGACTTGAGGCCATTTCAGGACTATGTGGGTCATGTTCAATTCATGTTAAGGTCACCTCAGTCCCCCTTTCCATATGCTATAATCATTTTGTGAGAAACCTAAGCCAAATGCTCTCACCATTTTGTGAGCGGGTATCTTGTCATTCTCTAACGAGTTAAGATACCCTCAAAATTTCAAAAATCTAAAAATATTTTTCATGTCTATGCCTAGTTAGTTATCCTCGATCCACCTTACTGCGGAATTGTCATTGTTAGGATGCTTTCCTTTGCTTTTGTTTTCAAACTTTATGTTTGTTTGTTTATTTCAAGTTGTTTGTCTATTTGTTTGTTTGCTTGTTTGCTTGCATGTTTGTTTACTTTCAGCATTGTTGCCTCGACTCAATCTATATGTGTTCATTCGATGATTCCTTGCACACATTATTCTTGAGTCTATACATATTCATACGTTAACATTATCATCATGATTTCTATCATTGGTGCATTGTTTTCAAGTGTTTATTTCATATTGGGAGTCAGTCTTTATGCATATTTTGGGATAGTATTCATGGTGTTCTATCATGAAGCCTACCATCACATGCTACAACAAAAATCAGCTTTATGAAGGTCTACAATCAATGGAGCCATAGAAATTTCTCCTTGGCACCTTGGAAAATCCTTCCATCTCACCCTTGATTAAATCAACCCAATGACCATTCTAGTTGTATCATTGCTAGTCAAGATGTGCATCTCCTCATTTGGTAGGTACAATTGAATCATTCACACTGATCAATCTCATTCTTCTATTCATCTATTTTATCACTTTGCACCCACTCATCTTTAATTTATATTTCAAGTTATATCATTGGGTTATGCTTGCTAATCAAACCTAACTAGGGCACAATCATCTTTAGCCAATCTAGGTTTCTTAATGATTATAATCGCCTATGGGCAAATTATTATTTTGACTTTTATTCTTGAGTATAATCATCTTTGGGTAAATCAACATCCTTTTTACATCAATGCATGCAAGCAGTTTCTCATTTGAATTAATCTCAACCACAAGTTAATTCCACAATTCTTCTTGTTTCTTTTCGAGGGACCATCCATCAACAAATGTGATAGCCACTCCCTTAAGGGGACATCATCATAGGCTTTTCAAAACTATTTGGATCTTTGTTCTTCAACCATCATCTTCTTTTTGGCATATAGACCATTTCTCATTCTTTGAAAATACATTGCTTTACCTACAATTTTTAGTGCCTTCTCAAATAGGGGCAAACTGTAAACGCTTAAATCTGGTTGCCGATAACCTCCAATCAGGTTTTAGGCTAATTTTCATCCAAGACACACAATTTGGCTTTAAAACATTAAAACATGCAAAATAATGTGAAAATAATATAATCAAGTGCTAATTTTGGCCAGGGTATCCCTAAATGGGGTAATGAAATTTATGGGCCAGCTAACTTTGATCAGTCCATTTTAAGTCAAAATACCAAATTTGTACCTACATGTTTTGGACTACTTTTTTTTATCAAATCTTTTGCACAAGACTTGTACTTTTATTATTTTTTGTTGGTATCATTCTAAATGGGAATACACATCTGACGTGGATTTCTAATTTTAATTCAGTCAAATTGAGGACCAATAACAAGGCATTCTGATTAATTTGAATAATTTGTGCACAATGTGCTTAATCATACCTAAGAGCTAATCAACCCAAATCAAGGCCTAATCAATAATTTCATGGAACTTGTTGAATAATTTGTTTTATAAATGAATATTGAATATCTACACCATCAAGTGATCTCATTTCTTGGAAAGACATCCCTAGACCATAAATGCCACAAATATCAGGATTCATGTCTCATATGTCTCATCAATGTCTTCTATGATACCCTCTATGCCTCTTAATTTCCCCTTCTTTCAATGCCATGATGAAGATAGTTACAAACTTAATTCCAAAAATTAAATTAATCTTCAACCACACATCTCAATCTTGAGATGAATGGTTGAGGTTGACTCTGATCAAATCCAAAAATATATAAATAGGAGGCCTCACAACATCATTTATAAGCTTAATTTGTGCAAAGTTATAATGCAAAATTGGTTTCAAAAAGCTTTAAACAACTAGTGTTATAATGCCAAATTGATTCCAAACCAAGCCAAGCCAAAGCCACAAAGTGCCAAGAGGAGATGAAGGTAGCCACACTCCATTGAAGAAGACCTCTTGAAGCACAAGCTGAGCAAACCACCATTACAAAGGCATTTGGAACATCCAAAGAAGGTGAAATGAATTCTTGTGTTTTCATTCATTGTTTTTTAGTTGTTCTTGTCATTTGTTTTTGTTAACTAAGCTCTCCCTAGTGTCTAGGCCTAGAGATGTTGTGTTATTAATGTGTTTATTTCATTTTGTTTTCATTTTGGAACCAACATCATACTAATCATCCTTTTATGAGTCAAATTCTTAGATCACATGTTCATTAAGTCTTTTACATATTTCAATTGATTTAATTAATATTTTTTTGTTTATATTAAGTGCTCATCTTATTTTTGAAAGCATTCATTTTTTCCCTATTTGGCCACTTACTACACAAGTTGTAAGTATATAACGGATAGCATTATAATCTTGTGCATTATTTTGGACCTACAGTATGATATGCATCATGTAGATTTTCAATAATTTTATTTTTTTTATAATCTATGTTAGATGTTCTTAGTCATAATGTGTATATTATAGGTCTCATCTTAATCAATTTTATCAACAAAACAAATAATTGATATCTTTGACTATCATAATCCAAATTATAAAAGAAATTATGCTAAATTTGTTGAGCTAGCATTCTTGAATGGTGATCAAAAATTTTGTTATGCATTGTTTCTAAAATATTTTCATCGACTTCAATTAAGTACTTGTCTTCTATACACACAATTCTTGAAGGTGTTGTTGATGGTGGAATTTGTTGAGAGGGTGTTTTAAAATCGTTATTACTTTCATTGTTTAGAGGTGGGATGACATTTTATTCATTTTTTAATTCTTCATTATATGTTTCCATGAAATTTTCTTGATTTTTAATTTCATCATTATTTGTTTGCATCAAATATTTTTCATTCATGGGACGTAAAACATCATACATAGACTTATCATCAAAAAAATAAAAAACTTGGAACTTTGAATATAAGCTTCCAACATTATCTAATTTATTATTGTCAATTTAATTATTAATCATTTTATTATGGTCAATTTCATCATTATTCAATTCATTATGGTCAATTTCATCATTGTTTGATTCAGTACTGTTAATTGGCTCCTTATCTATGGCATTTGGTTCATAAGGATTAGGGTTTGTACCTTGTCTTAAATGAATTTTTTGCATTTATATCTTGTGTTTCTCTCTCAACTCTTCTAATTTTTTTGGTGTTTTGTTCTTAAACATCCTCTTCCTCAAACGTGATCTATCACCCATAAAGGATAATTGATAGCTTTTCAAAGGTGGGGTCAAAATAAGTACACAAGTCCAGCAAAAATATGCAGAGAATGTATGTAGGGACATAATTATCGATTTGGGTTAAAAATAGATGTTGAAAATTAATCTCCGTTTATATCAAGAATAACATGATCATGTTAAATAATGCAATTGTATTGTTGAATAATGTGATCACGTTATTCTTAATATAAATTAGGGATTAGGGTTTAGGGATTAAGGATTAGGGCATTAGGGCATAGGGCTTACAATTTATGGTTTAGGGTTTATGGATTATGGATTAGGGCACAAGGTTTAGGTTTAGGGGTGTATATAAGGTTTAATTGCTCTATTCCATATGAACCTAATTCTCACTACAAAGGATGTTAATTGGGGCTAAATCAATTGGTAAATAAAGAACTTATGGTTTATAATTTAGGGTATAGTGTTTAGGGTTTATGATTTAGGGCGTAGGGTTTAATGTATATATGGTTTAGGGTGTACATAGGGTCCACTATGTATTTGGGCCCAATTAGCCCTACATCATCATAGATTGAACCAATTAGTCAATTGGGACAATGACTAATGTGGTTTGGGCCAAATTAAGTAATGTATACCTAATTATTACTCTAAATGATGTTAATTAGTGTTAAACCAATTGATTTATTTTTTAAATATAGGGTATAGGGTTTATGGTTTAGGGCTTGAGGATTAATACGTATAAGGTTTAGGGTTTAGGGTACATAAGGTCTAATCGCAAAGATAATTGAGGACAATTTGAATCACTTGGACCTATTTATGACTATAGATTGTGGTTTTTGGTTGTCATTATACCCCATGGCATTATGTGGATTGAGTAAATTAGTCAAATGGGGCAATTAGTCATTTGATTTAGGCCAAACTAAGCCTTGTGAACTTAATTCTTAGTCTAAAGGATGCTAATTTGGGCTAAAATGATTGGTTCAAGGTTTAAAGAGTTTATATTTATGGTTTAGAGTTTAGGGATTAAGAACTTTAGGGATTATGACTTAGGGTATAGGTTTTAGGGTATATAAGGTACAATCATGAAGGCAATTAGGGTAAATTTGAGCTCTTTAAACCTAGATCTATGAGTAAAGAATATGATTTTGGGCTCAATTAGCCCCTACATCATCATAGATTGAGCCAATTAGTTAATTATGGTAATGAGTGATGCAATTCTGACCAAAGTTGATTCCTGTGAACTTAATTTTCACCATAAAGGACGTTAATTGGGGCTAAATCGATTGGTTTAGAGTCTAGGGTCTATAATTTAAAAGGCTTGGAGTTTAGGGCTTATGGCTTAGGGTTTAATGTAAATGGTACAAGGTTTAGGGTTTAAGGTATAGGATATAGGGTTCAATCACTAAGGTAATTAAATAAAATTTGAGTTGCTTGAACCTTTGTGATCATTTCTTTCATGTTTGCATTTATGATAAAAGTTGGGTCAATTAAGCCATACATGTTGCATACATTATACAATTCATTGAGCCATAAATTTAGTTTAGGGGCTAAATTTTGCCCAAATCACACCCCTAATTACACAAATTTACTCATTGGACCAATCCATGATAGAATCAAGATTAATTTTTCCCCAAATCATATATTTCTCTTGAAGGGGTTAAAATTAGCCTCAAATACATCCTCAATTAAATGAATCAACTCTTTTGTTAATTCCATATGACATGACATTAGGGTTATTCACTTCAATTCACATCATATACAATTTAAAATAGGTTCATGTGGTTCATTTTGACCCTAATTACCTCCACAATTGAATTAATCCACATTTACATTCATTAGTTGATGACATTCAATTTTATTGAGATCAAAACCATATTCTATACATGTAAAACTTGCATAAATAAATAATGTTTATTTGCTCCAATCAAGTTGATGAAATTGGAGTAGATCAACCCTAAATCACACTTTATAATCATGCAATTAGGTTGAAGGGGATCAAAATAGATCTAATTTACTTCAGATGCACAGCTAGATTGGTACTCCAAAGACTAAGTTTTGGCCATAAAAATGCATTTTATGACATCTCATGATAAAATCAATTATATCGTATAATGTATAATGAGTTACACCTTCAAACCAAGTAATTATAAGTAGTTAAGTCAACATATTAAAATCCCCATAAAATTTTTGAAGTCTAATGTGATAACATGATACCTTAATTTACTATCCAAGGATAAGAACCTTTCCCTTATCACATGAAAGAACACCACTATTATGGAGCTCAAGAACATATAATAAATGTATGCACCTAAATCTGCTCATTTTAATAATCCTATTAAACCCATTAATTTGGCCTAGAACCATAGCCTTAGCCAATTAACTAATATCCTAATTCCATGTACAATATTTACTACACCCCATAAACCTTTTCATCCCTTATAACCAATTAATTACCCCATTAACCTACTAACTCGTCTACTTAGCCACTAATCTACCCACTAGCCCATTTGCAAATTTAAAATTCTTATTTATTCAACTACCCCCTAGCTACCCTACCACCCTAGCCTCTCCTACAACCCTAAAAATCATAAACCTCATTTAATCCCCATTTGATCCCCCACTATCCCGTAAACTAATCAAGAAACCTCTAGAATTAAGGAAGCTCCTCTAAGATTCTAGAAGTCTCTAAACTAGAGACTTCTAAATAATTTCAAATTCCTTGAAAATATCCTCCACCATCTTATAAAATCCATGCTTCGGCCATGGCCAAACTAACTTGAAAATCAATAATCCCTCATTATACTCTCATAATCAGTCATTCTAAAGCATCCTCATACTCTTGCCAATCCATTCAACAACCTAAGGAAGTCATTGGAGTCATTTTGAAGCATAAAGCAAGCAATCCACACTCAAACAATTTGGCATTCAAATACGCTTGAAGATCTTGAAAAGAAGTCATAAGGGACAAAATGATGGTAAGATTTCATTCTTGATTGACAGATTGTTTATTTATTCCCTCCTTTTGATATTGTTTTGTTGGGTTTAAATTACTAAATATAGTGGTTTTTTTATAAATTACTCAAAAATACGATCACACATTAGCAACCATGATGGGATAACCCCTTCAATCTAACTCTCTTTCCTATTAGAAGTGTTTTGACAACTTGCAAGACTAAATGGATGAAGAACAAGATCTAAATTTGCTCAAATTTTTGTGTGCAGGAAATAAATGATTTCACTCTACAAATTACAGTATTGTAGTCATGGTTTTGTTGAAAAGGTAGTAGTTTTGCTCTAACTGTCATTTTGACCGCTAATAGTTTGCCTTTTGACAGGTTTCTAGGTTTTTTGAAATATCATAGATTCATGAAAAGTGATTTTGCATAAATCTACAGTTTTTCTCTCTAACTTATGGTTTTACAAACTAGTTTTATATAGAACCTAACTAGTTTCTTCATGAATTTTTGATCTTCTATGGGTCTATATCATTGGTTTTATCATGCAGGGGTAGAAAAGTTTTTTTTGTGTAGGAAAGGAGCAGACATCATCCCTAATGGCCTCACACTCGGTATGCAATATCATGTAAATATTGCGATATCACCATCAAAGTTGTGATATTGTCTTCAAAAGTCACAATTTTGCACTTTTAGTTAAAACTATCAAGTTGACCTACTAACCTATTGATTATCTGACATCTATTTGATCATTTTTTATGTGCAGGAAAGGAAAGGCACTGGCCTTAGAGAGCTTCATAGTTATTACATATTACCACAGATACACAGTTGCAGTTTTATCATAAGAGTCATGATATTATCCCTAATAATCATGATCTTTCTTGGTGATCCAAATCATTAGGGTATTTTGCTAGCAAAATCTTATTTGTCGTTGTGTTTTTTATTACCTATTAATAGGAGGAAGATAGGGGTTGCCTAAAGAGATATAAAATTTCCCTCTATACCCCTTTGGTAATCTTCTGCAAAATGATCATTTGTAAAATAACGATTTTATATAAAGATAATGATTTTGTGTTTTTAACAAGCAATTTTGATTAAAAACATTAAAAAAACTATAATATTAGGCTTTGGCTTCCAATACTGTTGGTAAAGATATAAAATCTTTATTGCAGCTAATAACATTTTGTTCTTACCTTTTGAGTTATTTTGTATATAAATCTTGCATTTTTTGCATTAGTGTTTAAAGGTCAAAAATCTTGTACTGTCCTATCAAATCTTGTATTTCTACAACAATAACTTGATTAAAACCCCTATAAATAACCTTTAGCATATTTGTATTCTAGTTTAAGGGTTAGATTAGTAAAGTTTTTTTATCTTCATGTAATATCACAGATTGTGAATTGTGGTTTTGATATAATAGTTATGATTTTGCTTAAACAACTTGCAGTTTTGTTTAACTAGTACGGTTTCTATCATAATTAGCAAATAGTCTACAAAATTGCATAAATGCAGTTTTGATATTGCATAAAATTTGTGGTTTTGTAGTTTCTGAAAGCGATTTTGTGTTACATTGACTGTGTATCTATATTTTTATAGGAAAGAAGTGGTTTTCCCTATTTTCAAATTACTATTCCATTTTCTGCAAGACCATCTAAGGAAGAGACACTAGATTAGTTTTCTAACTTGTGCTCTTGCAGGAAAAGTGCCTAAATTAAGCATTTTAGTCTTGTGTGTGTGTGTGTGTGTGTGTGTGTGTGTGTGTGTGTGTGTGTGTGTGTGTGTGTGTGTGTGTGTGTGTGTGTGTGTGTGTCTTGTTTGCTTATAAAATTTCCTCACTGGTAATTAATCGGGTAGATTAATCTTGTTTATATGTCAACCCATTTTGTCTAAGATAGCATGTGACATGGAATTCATCCTTATGCACTTGTTTAGTCATTAAGGGTTGGTGAAATAGATTTCATCACCATGAATTCAACCAAAATCTATGTTTCAGTTGAGTATAAATATCATGGACAACTATTTTTTAGGTTAAACAGTTGACCCCATACATATCATTCGTAAAGGGGAAGAGTTAATTATTTGAACTAGGCATTATACAACACCCTATACAAAATTCAACCCTATGTACCTTCACGTATCTCAGAGAATCCCTTAGACACTCTTGTGTATACCTAGCATAGGACCTATCGGTCGTAACAAACACTCTACTACTAGAGTCAAGATTAATTCCCAAGTGACCATCAACTACAAACAGAGCCGAGAAGATTTGGTAGATTCTGTAACGAGTCACTGACCTACAACCTCACCCATGAAGCTGTTAAATGGTGTAGGCATTGGGTTACACACCCATTTGATTGACTAAAATTATGGATCATGATTGGGCATGCTATTTGTGTTATGCTAAGACCCGTATTGTTTGTGAGTTAAATCAGCCTATCCCCATTTTATTAAAAACACCTAGATAATATTAGGACATATCCCATCTTAGCATCAAAAACCAATCATTTCATATCACTATTCACACCTTTTAGATAATAAACCCTTTTTTTGAAACCAAGCTTTAGTGGTTACTCATCATTCTCTATCTTAGTCATCACTTTCATCACTCATATCCTTGACTAAACATTGTCAACATTTTCAGCCTTATTTGTTTTTAATCTAGCACCCATTTTCTTATCATCCTACCTTTTCATACCTAGCAGTGATCTAATCATCACCTTACTAGTGTGAAAGGTATATAGTCATCGTATCCTCTCTTTACTAGATTAAATCCTTATAGGGTGCTTGTTTTGATAATATTTGGTCATTCTAGTCTTCATAAACCAATTCAAATCTAAGTCACATCTAATCACCTCTCTTGACCACTTTTAATCTTGAGTTTAAGACAAAATTAGTATCCAAAGTCACCTTCTCTCCAAACAACCCATATCAAAGTCACACCTAATCACTTTCATTGTGTCACCCTCATCATCCATTATGCCTATCTTTGGGAATCTAGGTGAATGAAACCAGGATAATGACGACACGCATAGTGACATGCATACCCATAAAGAGGAAGACTAGTTTACAAATGACTTCTTGCATAGTGATGAGGTTAGAGCTCAATTTAACAAATATTTATATGAAAACCATGATCAAATTCTTGCCCAGGTCATTGGAATGGGGGGCACATTACCCTCCAATTTTGATCCAAACCTTTTGCAACATTTCATCCTTCCATCCACTAGACGTAACACTCCACCCCATAAAAATAATGTCAACCAAGAACAAGAAGAAGAAGAAGAAGAAAATCTTGTGGATCATGAACAAAAACTTGAATAAGAACAAGAACCCCTCCAAAAAATCATGTTAATGCTAACAGGAGAACTAATCTTGGAAGATCGATTAGACTAATTAACTTAGCAAATCAATTCATTTACCTCTCAATTTCGCACTCAAAACCAAAGACCCACCTCACTAAGACAACATGTTAGAAACACCAAACTTGATCATTCAAGACCTAAAACTATTCAAGCACAAGCCTCCAATTCCCTAATAGAAGCCTCATTCGCTCAAGAGTGGAGGATGATGAAGGAGACTCTTTAGCATATTGATCCTCGCACCCAAGCAATGAGATATAAACATGAAGACTTTTACACGTCTCCTTTGGACATTAGTATCTTGTAAGTACCTTTCCCATCATACTTCGATGTCCCAAAATTTGACAAATATAGAGGGAAAGGGGATCCATGAGACCATCTTTAAGAATTCTATGTGGCATGCCATGAGGTTTCCTATGATGATGTGTACCTTCTCAGACTTTTCCCCAAAAAGACTTACAAGGCCTGCATTAGAATGATTTATGTACTTACCAAAAGGGTGCATTTTTAGCTTTAGGGAGTTGACAAAAAAAATTATGCAACGCTTCTCTTTAAACATTGAGCATGACATCTCTATCATAGATCTTTATAACACTAAGCAAAGAAATGGAGAAAGCTTAGCTTCATTCTTACAAAGTTGGAGAAGCCTTGCTATTCCATTCGATTGCATGGTTCCTAAGAAGGAGTTGGTCAAAATATTCATTGACAATCTCAATGTCAAATTGAAATATCAACTAAAGCTACAATGTGCCAAGGCTTTTAACAGGATCATAGAAAAAGGGATTCAAATTGAAAAGGCACTCATTGAGAAAGGTAAAATTAAACTATATACCTAAAATGAGTAGAGTCATAATCAAGATAATACTTTTTCGAGTAAGCCTAAGATCTTCAATTAAAACAAAAATGTTTTAGGGGATGGAATAACATATTCTAAACATGTTTAGACAATGCAAAAAACTTCTCCTACTAACAAACATAATGTCTCCACTATAGGGGTACCATGGGGAAAGACAAACCCTAAATGAGAAAAAGGCCTCTAACCAGTCTTAGTGTACCCACAGAAATAGTCATACACTATTTAATAGATGCCAATATGATTACTCTCCCTGAAGTTTGACCATTGGATGATAGTAAACCATGACCAGATTGGTATCATGAAGATGAATTTTGTTAATATCACAGAGTTAAGGGACATGATACCAAAAAATGCATGCAGTTAAGACACTACATCCAAGATTTAATTGAGAAAAGAGATATTGAAGTAGAAGGGGAAAGCTCGACTAGTCAATCCAAAAATCAGTAGGTGGGAATTTATTAGGAGCCCTTACCTAAGCATGATCAGAGGCAAAATAAGCCACTTAAGGATCAAGGTCAAGCCTCCACTTCCAATCGAACCAAATATCATTCCATACCATTATATCAATACCATTAAAATTTGAGGCCCCTAAGATCCCGCACAACCACCATCCACCATTCTTAAAATAAATGGGGCAACAATTGACTGTGTAGTAACTACACAGCATGGAAAAATCATAGTGCCTAGAGCACATCCCAAAGACCCATCCACTTCATCATCTCAAAAAGTTAATATCTCCAAAAAAGTCTTGAGCTTTTTTGACAAACCATATGACATCATCTAACAGCTTGAAAAGACTCCAACCCAAGTCTCTCTTATGGATATTCTTAAGACATCATCAGTACATCGGGAGATTCTCAACAAGTCTTCAATGAAATCAAAGTCCCTAGAGATATTGATACAAATCAATTTCAAGCATTGGTGGGTCATTTATCTCCTTCCCAATAGATCACTTTCAGTGCATAAGACATGCCACCTATAGTCCCACACCATAATTATCTATTATTCATTGAAATTTCTATTTCCAATCACAAAATCCCATGTGTACTCATAAAAAGAGGGTCATCTTGAAATTTTTGCATTTTGAAATTTCTCAAGAAGTTGGGTTACTTCAAGTCCTCACTAGGGCCTATTCTTATAATGATCAAAGCATATGATGATAAAGAAAGGCCATCTATAGGAACTATTTATCTTCTTATAGCTATGGGACCCATAGTCCACCAAACTTTAATCCATGTAGTGGATGTTGATCTTTCATATAATTTAATTCTAGGATGCCTGTGGATACATGAAATGCGAACAATTCCTTCCACCCTCCATTAATTCTTGAAATTCCCTCATTCAAGAATGGAGGTTAACATCTCAAGGGAAATCGAACACTTTCATAGTTGTCAAATCGACCAATCCCATCCCACTTGTTATTTTCCCAACACTCATGGTTCCACTCATAATCCAAAAGCTATGAAGTATATCCACCTTGATGATTTAACACATGCTTCAAATGAATCCATAGACATCACTCATCTTAAGATCACCTTCAAAGGTTGTAGAGAGTATGAATACAAAACCTTTTTTGTTGGAGACATACCACTCTCCCCACGTAGCAATGGGTCCCCGACCATGAGACAATATAATCTCATCATTTATCAGTGTGGATTTATGGCCTTTACTAGTGTAGGCATGCTATCAAAAGAATACTTTGATGAACCAGATGATTCATGGTTTATTCCCGATGATGATTCCTGAGAGTTCCATAAACAAAAGTACCCCCATCTTCAAAAGATGCTTCAAAATATAAATTACAAGGGGAAAGGACTAGGAAGAGATAAACAAGGGAAGCTTGAGCTTATAAGAGTTCAAGAACACCCAAAACATCTTGGTTTAAGGTACAAACCTCTTGGCATTGACCTAAGAACTATCATCTTGGACACTTCTTTAGTTCTTGAGGAGTCTACCTTTGACGAAGAAATCAAAACATGTTTTGTTTATAGTCTTTACTAGGAGATAGATGCCACCAATATCTTTTATGACAACACCATCTCCATTATCAACATCTCCCTCCGCTATCCCACCCTGATAAATTGGAATCAAAGAAATGAGCCTTCATTTGACATAATACAGAATGATGAAGCTGTTATGGAATATCTAGGAACATGAGATTTTATGCCATCGAGAGACCATAAGAAAGGGTTCTCTATTTATATCATTGAGTCTGCAATTTTTTTAAGAGCAACAAACATCTCTAAATCAAATCGATGAGGAAGAGTATGAAGATGAAGGTCCCTTTCCAAATACATAATACATTCAACCCACTCCTGAAGAGTCAGAATCCTATACAAAATTAGATATGGAGCTCCTAGATGAATTTTCTTCAGAACTACAGGAATTATCATCACCCTCAACATATCTACAGGATCAGTCACCTTCCCTCATTAAGGAGGTTATTGAAGTCAATATTGGAACTAAGGAAGTCTTAAAATTGTCAAATTGGGGGCAATTCTTGCATCCGAAGAACAACAAATCCTTATTTAGATTCTCAAAGAATATATAGATGTATTTGAATGAAGTTATTCTAATATATCCAACCTTGGTAGTGCATCATTTAGTGGTTCATCCAAATACAAAACCTATTAAGAAAAAACTTCACAAAATGCATCCCAAGGTGACTCTTTTGGTAAAAGAAGAGTTGCAAAAATTCATAAAAGTTGGGTTTATCTATCCAATTGAGTATTCTAAGTGGATATCTAATATTGTTTCTATAGCCAAACCACAGGGAGGAATTAGAATTTGTACTGGCTTTCAAGACATCAATAAAGCATGCCCCAAGGACAACTTTCCATTACCTAATATGGACATGATTGTGGACTCTATTGCAGGTTATGAGATGTTATCCCTCATTGATGGTTTTACTAGATACAATCAAAAAAAAATTGCTCTTGAAGATCAACACAAAATGATATTTATCACTTTATGGGGGACTTTTTGTTATCAAGTGATGCCTTTTGGTCTTAAAAATGTGAGATCCAGTTACCAAAGGGCTATGACAGTAATATTCCATGGCATGATGAATGACATAGTAGAAGATTACGTGGATGATATATTGGGAAAGTCTAAATTCCGATCCAAGCAACCTATGGTCTTAAGGAAAATCTTTGAGAGGCTCTGAGAATATAAGGTTGGATTGAACCTTAATAAATGTGTGTTTGGAGTTACCTCAAGTAAATTATTAGGGTTCATAGTCTCCAAAAGAGGCATTGAAGTTGATTCAGCAAAAGTAAAAGCTATTA
Organism: Torreya grandis; assembly: GCA_037957365.1. Taxonomy (NCBI): domain Eukaryota; kingdom Viridiplantae; phylum Streptophyta; class Pinopsida; order Cupressales; family Taxaceae; genus Torreya; species Torreya grandis. Next base: position 57,521 of record JARHVA010002073.1, read on the forward strand.
TTGAAATGCCTCCTCCCAAAAATTTGTAGTTAAGAATCCTTCAAGAAAAATTAAAGGTCGTTCGTTGATTTATTTCATAACTAGCATATAAATATCACCCCTTCACCCACCTCTTAAATAAGGGAGCTCATTTCAACTAGAACTTTGAATGTCAACAAGATTTTGAAAATCAATATCAATATTTGTTTAAACGTCTAGTCTTATCACCTCCCATCTTAGGAAGCCTTTTAATTTTGTACATATCTGCAACACTTTGTGTTATAAGGGCCTTACTAGCTCAACACAATGATGAAACAAAGAATGATCAATTTATTATCTTAGCCAAACATTGATCTCATATGAGCTTAACTATATCCCTATTGAAAAGGCTAGCTTGCTCATGGTCTTCGCCTCCTAGAAACTCAGGCATAATATGTTGAACAACCAAGTCAAGCTCATAACCAAAGTTGATCCTCTCAAGTATATGTTAGCTAAATCCATTTTAATTGGTAGAATAGACAAATGGATTATGTTATTAATTGAATTTGATATAAAATATATAAATAAGAAGGCCATCAAAGGACAAGTCATTACAGATCAACTTACAATAACACCCATTGCAAATACTAAGCCTTTCATCACGGCCTTTCCAAATGAGTATATATTGACTATTGTATAATCAAACAACTGAAAATTATATTTTGATGGTTCTTTCACTACACATGGGTCGAGAGTATAAATCTTTTTGGTAACTCCACTAATAGATCAAGCAATACGATTGTAAACGAACACTGGATCTAGATGTGAGACCAATAGTAAAGACATTCATCATGAAACAATGAGAGCAAAGTTGAACACACCATAACACAGATATACCGTGAAAAAACCTCATGAAGAGGTAAAAAACCTACAAAGATTATTCATATTATAAAAAACTAACAAGTACCCAATATAATATTTCTTCCTTTCACTTCTTTTTTCATTACATCTTACAATATAAAATCTTTATTATATAGGCAAGGTAATTTGCTCATTATAAATGACCTTTTCCAACCACCACATTAATGAGTCCAACCTCTCCAAAATTTATTTAATATATTTTATTATTTATTTACACAAGAATAAACTCATAATAAATAATAAAATATATTATTATTTAACCAATGTAATTTAATGTATTAAGGGTACATAAATAACACCACTTAACCATTAATTGTTTCAATACTCCCCTTTAATGTTAAGAGGGGATACATGATGATTTTTAAAAGGTAACAATATAACAGATTTACACTCCATGAACCATCCACATGATGAGTTTTAGGAGGTAGCATGCTCTATCGACGAGGCTATGACAAGACCTTCTTGAGATACCTGACATCAGAAGAGGCTACTCTTGCAATCAAGGAGGTCCAAGACGGTATCTGTAATAGTCATGTCAGTGGGATGGCCTTAGCCAAGGGGTTACTCTGCACTGGATATTATTGGCCCATAATGGATCATGATGTCTACAAATATGTATGCAAGTGTGTAGCTTTTCAAAAGCACAATAATCTTATTTGTGGCTCCGCACAAGAGCTATAGCTTATAATGAGCCCATGGCCATTTTCGATATGGGGACTAGATCTAATCGACAAGATCAATCTAACATCATATGATGGGCATAAGTTTATGATAACAATTACAAAGTATTTTACCAAATGGGTTGAAGCTATGCCGCTAATCTATACCATAGGTCTCCAACTATCAAAGTTCATTATAAATCAAATTAATTTTTGCTTTAGTATCTCGGCCAAAATCTTATCAGACAATGACAAGTCTTTTAAAAATTAGGATGTCAAAGATCTATGTAAACGTTATCACATTGAGCAGCATTATTCCACACCCTACTATCCCCAAAGTAGTGAATAGTAAAAAATGGCTAACGAAACACTTCTTAAAATTCTCAAAAAAATATCAATGATGCAGGAAAAAATTGGCATTTACAACTATACCCTGCTATTTGGTCCTATAGAACCAGTGTCTGAACACCTACTAGGGCGACGTTGTATTCTTTAGTCTATGGCACAGAAGCAATCTTGTCTATTGAAATTGAGCATAATTACACGAATCTCTTTGTGTGGCATGATTACCGATCATAATTCTAGACAAGAATAGCTACAAGAACTCGAGCTATTAGATGAAAAATGTCAAAATACTTTGGATCATCTTTGAGCATACCAAAATAAGCTCAAGGGCCAATATCGCAAGAAGTCTAGTCCTAAGAATTCAAAATTGGTGACCTAGTCCTAAAAGAGAATGCAAAAAGAGAAAAGAAAGGCAAATTTGAAGCAAATTGGCTTGGGCCTTATATCATTGTTGTAAAATTCAAATCAAGAGTTTATAGATTAGCTATAGTAGATGGTGATGAACTCGATGAGCCCATGAATATTATGCATCTAAAATGTTTTTATACTTAAAAAGCTCCAAATAACCTTCGTCTATGCATCTCCACTCTTGGGGGCACATCCAACGCCACTCCACTTCTCTCATTATTCCTTTCCTTCATTTTTCATGACCCTAGTCCTAATAATGGGTGTATACTATATGCTTAGGAAAAATCAAGTGGCATGAGTGTCAAACTGGGGCAAATCATTATTGATCATATGAGGGGAATACCTGTTGAGGTATTCCAGAAGATCTAACTCCACTTTCAAATAGCTTCTCATCTCGTTTTGGACATCCTTATACATATCCCAATCGCATCCTCCTTGATGATTCTTTCTCCTATTTGCCTCAATTGCATCCAAACTTATCTGTCCATATCCACCCATAAGCATAGATCCACAAGAACCCACTAACCTCATCATTATTGAAGGGTCATCTAATGTTCTTACTCCAAGATCCATCATGCGCTTAACAATTGAATCATGCTCATTCACTTTTAACCCTAAACATTATCGTTACAATTAGTTTTGGATCCTTGTCTCATTTATAATAGCCATTTTTTGGCACAATCAACCCCTATACATATTTAATTATGCCCCTCAAAGTCGTTTCTCTAAGGACCTTTTGTATATATTGTCTTTAGCAACCTTGTTATTAAGTCTTTTTTTTATAGTTTTTGTCATATTGTAAATAATAATTGTCCAACATCATTTTAATCATTTCCTTAGGTTGTATTTTATAAAACTCACATGTATATAAGTCAAACATATTTCTCATGATCTTATTATCCTTTTCGGTAGTAAATTTTGTACATGTCTTGTATTATCCTTTTATACATGTGTATGTGTGTCATTATTGTCAATCAAGTTTGTTAATAATCAGTAAGTCTTGTAAATATTTGTAATAATCAGTAAATCTTATTGTCTTGTTATCTTGTATTTTTAAATTTTTTTCTCTTTTGTCAAAGGGAACAAGGATGGTCTTAAGTGACTACCCAAAATAGGAATTGAGAAAGTCACTCAAACGAAGTTTCCCACGTATTGTGAATCCAACGTGCCCTTGACTATTATCATGTCATTAGTACACTTATACTCACACATGCAACAATAAATTGGATTGCTTGCACATCTAATGGATTTAAATTCCCCCCATCCCATCCCCCTCATCATGCCACTATCCAATCTAACAATCATAATCTACTACCCCACACCCACTCATTTTCTTGGTGGAGGAGGATTTTACCTAGCATTAGTTGGTGAGATACATAATTAAACCAATGGATTATTTATTAGCACATTACATGTCACTTTACCATCACAATATACATATAACAATATAATTATCATCCATAATAAATAAACTCATGATCATCATTACATCTCATCTAAAACAATAAAATCCCAACATCTCATCTCATTACCATGACACAAAATCACATACTGTCTATCCATAACAAATAACTTCATATAAACCACAACCATCATTTATACCATCTAATCTATCATCTAAACATATCATCATCATTATCTCATCTATAAGTAATCATCATCATACACATAATGTTATCCAATCACATAATATCAATAAATCATATCCATGATCCATATATCTATACCTAACAATCACATAATCCGTAACATCCATCAATAACATAATCACAATAAAGATAATCACACAAACATAACATCATATATCACAAAATCATAATCACATATATCAACAGTACATAATGTCCATCGGAGTCCATGTCAAAATATATAAATACATAAATGGATCTCATGGGCATCAATGTGCTACGATACATGCAAGTCCATGATACAAGACATGTCTCACAAATAGTACATCTTGAATCATTGTTGTCTGGGAGGTCTCCTGATAGATTGGTGTACAGACTGGAAGGAACTGACTCTGAATGTTATTGCATGCTAACCTATTGGCACAGCTATCTCATACAAATTTTAGTAATAATGGGCCTCTTGTGTCAGCCGATTGATCTATCTTATGGTCATCCCCATAACCCTCTCCTTTAGTGTTGTTTCACCCTCCTCCTTGGCCTTCTCGACCATCTATAACTCTCCCTCCCCCTCTCTCTCAGTGTATCCTGCAGCTGCCCAATCTAGCCATGTAATGTGACTATATGTGTGTCCTGACTCTAGATCTGCCCCTGCAGTGTAGTTATCTACCCCTATAAGGCTACTACCTATCCCACCAAAATTGAGCCTTGTCCAAATATTCCAACCAGTTGATTGTCACTCTATGTAATCTGCCCTTGTAAATTTTTAGCCATCATGTCCCTCTCAATTGTGATCCCTGCAACCTCTAAAGCTTGGGCTTGTATCTCTCTCCTCAACCTATATAAGAGTGCTCACTCATCCTCACTCAAAGGTAGCTTGGACGGCCCAGACTCCTCTCCACTTGCACCCCCTCTAGCCTAATTTCCAACTCTAGTTTGATATCCACCTTGACCTCCCTGGTGTCCTTCGTCAATCTCCATCGCATCTGACCCCCATGTGCATCCAATTGGCCCTATGCCTAGGGTTGTGCTCTCTGAGCTCACCTCCTCCCTAGTCAAACTCGTGTCTTTAACAATCTTAGAACAACCCCCTCTTTACCCTAGCTAGCCATCTAAGTAATTTGTGAGGCCGTCTCTACACCCACCAAGTTGTGTATGTTACCGTCACTCCTGGATCTAGAATCAGAGTATGAAAATCTCATACAATCAGAGCAATGCTCTCGTAGTCGACTCTAGCTAGTGCCCTATCCACTAAATCCTCCCATTGAGGCCTCTCCCTATCACTACAGGCAAATAAATGTTCCTCTCTAAGCACATCCTACAGCCTCCTGAATTGTCACTATACATGATTAGGCTTATACTACTCAATAATATAATCCTAGCATCTAGTAAGATAGAACTTGGTAAGCATGAACTGTGTGACAACTGCATCTTCAAGCCACCCCCACTAGACCTATCTATATGGCATCTAGGTGATCCGATCCGATCGTAAACTATCAAAGACCTATCTATAAAATTGAATCTCCCTAGAATGGGACCTCTACACTCCAAGAATGATATACCATCCAAATACCATATACTAATGAGGCTCCCTATCTATGCTAGCACCCAAGGGTCTCTCTATCACAATATGTTCCCAACTCCATATCTGTATAATAGAGAGGGACCTAAGCTTGTTTCTCCTTTGTATGATATTTTATGAATCTCTCTATATAAGTGGGCTAACACAATAGGACCCCCAAGAAAACACTCGATAATCTTGAACCACTTCTGAAACCATGTCTCTTAATCCTAAGTGAAACCACTAGCCACTCTTGTCCAGTAAAAGTATGCTAGTCACAAGAGACATCACCACAAGAGTCAATCTATCAATAGTACCATCCCTTAGATCCCTATCAATATCTACTCGTGCATCATGATCTACAATCTGCAATCTACCAATCAATCTCTGAACTATCACACTCATGGTGTGTGAGTGCCAATATATCATGTGGCCTCTCATCGATAGTCGAAATATGCATAGAATGTCCTCAAGCGTGACTGTCATCTCACCAGTCATGAAATGAAATGTACTAGTCTCAGAGTGTCATCTCTCGACCAAGGTCATGATCAATGCCCATCAATCCTCACTATAAGCATTGTCGCCATATAATAGAGGCCTATCATCTCCAACACTCCATACTTAGCTAGTGTCATCAAATGCATCTCGTGAAGCACCATTGGAAGTTATAGTCAGGAAGCCATCACCCCTAAATCCTCCAGCACCAACACACATCCTATCAAATTATGATGGTCTAATCACCCCTACATTCAACCTATCCCACACTCACCCATCTACTTGATACCTAAATCCCTGACTCACTCATCTAACCTAACTCCCTAGCCTAATCACCACCCAATCTCTAACTACTCTAACCTATTTACCCAATTATCCTTTTAACCCCCTTTCCTAATCATACTAATCCAACCTATCTCATTATCCATCATCACTAATTATCTACCCCTCTCCTTAGTTCTCTCTGACCTCGTCACACTAACCCCTAACCCTTCCTTCTCACTACCCTATCCTACCTCATCACCCCTACTCCTAACTTCCCTAACCTAATCATATACATCCTAGCTTACCCTAACCTATCTAACTTCCTACCTATCCTAACCTAACCACCCAAGTCCCTAATCTCTCTAACTTCCATCCCCATTTCCTCCCCAACCCATTCCCTACCCCTTATCTCTAACTACCATAAAATCACAAATTGTGACCTAACCCTAAGTCATGGCTTCAACAATTACACTATTCGTAACATGTAATTCTGCAAAACTACAGGTCTAAACTTGCAGTTTGATTCCCCCTCATGATAATGTGATATCATGAATCCCCTATTATGATATTGTAAAACTTTAGGTCACCCCTCGCAATTTTACAAAATTGTAGCTTGCAATTGTAATATTGCAAGTTACGAGGATAATGTTACCACTAAGGGCATAACCCCTAGTTGTGGTATTATCACAGCTATAATTACATGCATTAAATACAAAATTAAATGCAACATGAAAAAACTCACATGCTAGGCATGGAGTACTCACTGGCGGTTCCGCATCGGCTAGTCTCTACTGCTCCTGGACCCTCTCTCCACAATGTGAGGAGCGAGGAATGAGATCCATGGCTAGGTCTCCAGAGCAAAGAAGTCACAATGGTTAAAAGACAAAATGAGCCTTTTACCCCTACCTTTTCCTATTTTACCTCCTAATTCACCCCTTCTTTTACCCCATTTGACCTCTACTAGTCATACTATTCTACCCCAACTACTAATCTTGATCCTTAAATCCCATTTCATGACCTCTTATCCCATTTAATCATCATTTTATCATTTCTAAGTCTTATGGGGTATAGTCTCCTATTCTCCATTATAAGTCCACAATCCTAGTCAAAACTACATCGGCCTAAGGTCTTTTAAGACTATGTAGTAGGACCTGACAACATTCTTGTGCACAGGGATAGCTTAGCCACCATTAACATCCAATCCCATCCCGTCCCCTATGGGTCACTCGATGTTATTAAATCATATTAAGCTATGCATCTAATATAAAGTGGCTTATTATCCATAATCATTCACCAAATGATAGGCTTATATCTATCTCTAGCATGTGTCCTTGTTATGGGAGTTGACGTCAGCTTGTGGCCTATCTTGCTTTTTTCTTCCTTAGGCAATGTTTGCATCTTGAGAATTTCAATGTTATCGTCTTACTTAACCTGCCTCCCTTCTAGACATTGGTTGTTGTCTAGAAATCATCCTCATAAGCTGTCACTTTATCCCATATCATTTATGCTTGGGGCATCTCAATTGTAGCTAACTCGACACTCGGGGCATCCCAACCCCTTATCCTCGTCTTGGTCCTATCCCACCCTAGAGATTTCTTTTCGAGTGACCATCTGGCTCATTCCTCCCCACCTACTCCCTCGAGGGGGCATCATGTCTATTAACAACATCCACAAAATGATTTTTATTTGAAAAGTCATTACTCCTTCCACTTTGTTTCACTCGCAATACCCTTTCAAAAAGGGACAAAATGTATGCACCTAAATTCACTCATCTTAATAATCCTATTAAACCTGCTAATTTGACCCAGAACCATAGCCTTAGCCAATTAACTAATATCTCAATTTCCTATACAATATTTCCTACACCCCATAAACCTTTACATACCCTTATAACCAATTAATTACCCCATTAACCTACTAACTAGCCTACTTAGCCACTATCTCACTAGCAAATTTAAAATTTCTATTTATCCAATTATCCCCTAACTACCCTACCACTCTAGCCTCTCCTACATGCCTATGAATTCTAAATCTCATTTAATCCCTATCTAATGCACCATTATCCCCTAAACTAATCAAAAAACCTCTAGAATTAGGGAAGCTCCTCTAAGATTCTAGAGTCTCTAAACTAAAGACTTCTAAATAATTTAAAATTCTCTAAAAATCTCTTCCACTATCCTATAAAATTCATGCTTGGGGCATGACCAAACTAACTTGGAAATAAATAAGCCCTTATTATACTCTCATAATCAGTCATTCCAAATCATTTTCATACTCTTGCCAATCCATTCAACAACCTAAAGAAATCATTGGAGTCATTTTGAGGCACAAAGCAAGCAATCCACACTCAATCAATTTAGCATTCGAATCCATTTAAAGATCTAAGAGAGAAGTCATAAGTGACAAAGTGATGGTAAGATTTCATTTTTTATTGACTAATTGTTCCTTTATTCCCTCATTTTGATGTTGTGTTGTGTTTAAATTACTAAATATGGTAGTTTTTATAAATAATTCAAAAATACGATCACACAAGAGCATATATAAAATTCGAGCTCAAGAGCAAATTTGTGTTTTTAGGTGTTATGAAGATATAACGTGATCACTTTATTAATGGGATCACACTATTTGAATTTGAATTCAAACACCAAGCTTTTTGGCTCGAGAATGGCTTGGATTCCTGAGCCAAAGGCTTTGACCTATCAATCTACAGTCGAGTCTAAGAGTTTTGATAAAAAACCAACAAAATTCAACTTCAATCGCCAAATACACTATGAATTTTAACAATAAAATTCAAAAACTTAATACCATCACAATGAGCACATTCTCGTCTTTTCAAAAATATGATTTTTATAATTTTGGACTAATTTAAGGTTTCAAACTATACCCTTTTTAGGTCACTACATGTCGCAAATACATATGACTATACATGTTCATGTAATTTCTTTTTTCATTGATCCAAGTGCAAAATAAGTTATATGGTCACAAACTAGACCTAATTCTACACACATTCAAAAGAAAATGATTTTTATTTTTTTGAGGTAGTTAAGGGTGCCACACAGTCAACTATCTATTTTTTTGTCAGTTTTTAGGATCTATTTACTTGCAAAATTCATATATATAGGTCATAAACTATAAGATATTATCTAAATGTTCACCAAAGGGTTTCAAACAATATTAAACGTTGCTCAAAAAATGGTGCACCACACGGACGTCTATATACTATGTTTTCTTTAAAAAAATAAGAGCTCATCTTCAAATTTTAGATGTTTAACCTAGTTATACTTAACCATTTTTTTTAAAAATAGTGTTTTGAAAACTAGGGTGGAAATGCTACATTTCATGTTCTTACACCATCTTCAAATTTGGAGTGTAGATATCTCAAATTATCTACAAAAATTTAGATTTCTAAAATTTTAGGAAAATCATGGCCACAGATAAGCCCATATTTGTCCCCCAACTTTCTGCACTTATCCATAGTCCTCAATAGAATGGTGTTGTAGAGCGCAAGAATAGGTCCTTGAAATAAATGGCCAATCATATGTTACACTCCAAGTCTTTTACACCTTAGTATTGAGTTGAGGCTATAAAATGTGTGTGTTATATCCATAACTGTGTTCCTCATAAAGCATTGAAAGGAGTCACTCCTTTTGAGGACTGAATCAGTTGGAAACCTACAGTAAAACACTTTCGAGTGTTTGTATCTCCTACTATGACTCGCATTCTTAAGAATAAATGTAACGTAATGAAACCTCATAGTCAGTCTTATATCTTCATTATATATCCTAAGGGTGTTAAGGGATACAGGCTTCTCCATCCCATCACTCATGAGTTGTTCATTGAGAGGAATGTTTCCTTTAGAGAGGGTTATTCAGACTCATCATATGACACTCCTCTCCCTTAGATGCATTGGGATTTGATGACAATTTTAATGATTCAAATCCCCTTGAATAGTTTTCTAATGATCCAATTTCTTCTTCTAGTTTTGATGATGAAAGTAGTGATGAGGATTCTCCTCCTCCCATAATATCTTCAGAGGATAAGGAATCTCCTCCTGACTTTCCAAGCACTCGTCCTATTTGGGCTAGATAGACACTGCAAAGTGTTGGCCAATGGGTTGGAGATCTATTAGACACCAGGCGAACCCATTCACAGTTCTAAAATACCCCACATGCTTTCATTGCATATGTTTTTATCCATAATCATTTCGTGAGACATCAGGTCCTCCTGAGTGAGATACTGCTATGGAAGAGGAATATGGTTCTTTGTTGATGAACAACACTTGAGATTTAGTCCCTCTTCCTAAAGGAATAAAACTTGTTTGATGTAGATGGATCTACCAAACAAAATTTGTAGCAAATATGCCCATAAACAAGTTCAAAGCACATTTGGTAGAAAAGAGTTTTTCTCAATTACCTAGCATTGACTATACTAAGACATTCACCCCAATTGCTAAAATGAACTCAATCCAACTCACTCTCGCCATTACCATAGCACATCACTAGGATGTTCATCGGATGGATGTGAAGAATGTTTTTCTTCATGGTGACCTCAAAGAAGAAACATTCATGGTTACCTCAAAGAAGAAGCATACATGGAGCAACTGTAAGGATTTATGGAAGATTCCTCCTTAATTTGCAAATTTTGAAAATCTTTCTCCTCGAGCTTGGTATGCTAAGATGGATTCCTTTCTTCTTTTAGTTGGGTTCACCACATACCATTTTGATTTGAATGTCTATATTTTATGGTGAGATGATTACTATTAATTTTGATTCTCTATGTGGATGACCTATTGATCACATAGAGTTCTTCATCCACCATCACATCAGTGAAAACTATTTTGTCTAACATGTTCTTAATGACTGACTTAGGCTTGTTGCAATACTTCCTCATAATTGAAATTTCTGTCTGACTCCAGGATCACTATTGCACAACCAAGGTATATTCCTGATTTGTTTGCACGGTTTAACATGATTGACTATAAGGTAGCTCTGACTCATTATCTATCTGGTGTGAAGGTAAGGCTGATTGTCCATCTCCTTTGGTTGATGCTACTTCGTATCAACAACTTATTGGCAGTCTCATCTACCTTATGCATATTAAACTTGATATGTCGTATGTAGTGGACATGGTCTCCAGATTTATGCAGGAACCACATGAGCTGCACTAGAAAGTAGTTAAGCAAATTCTCTACTACATTCAAGGTATTCATAATTTTGGGATTCACTATGGATCAGGCATCAACATCGACTTGACTGGTTAAACATATTCAGAATGGACTGCCGATATTAAGAATCGTAACCCTACTTTAGGCTACAATTTCTCCCTTGGTTTAGGTCTAATTAGTTGGTCAAGCAAGAAACAAAACGTTATTGCTTTATCTTCTACTGAAGCAGAATACAAAGGAGTTGGTAATGATGTTAATGAAGTTATTTGGTTTCAAGAGATTTTCATTAATTTTGGCATCTAGTTTCGATGACCAACAGTCATCTTCTACAAGAACCAAAACATAATTCAGATATGCAGGAATCCGGTCCTCCATCAATGGACCAAGCATATCGAGATTCACATGCATTTCATTTGGGTGCTTATCCATGAGTAAGTCGTTGATCTCCACTACATCCAAACAATGGAGTAAATAGTTGATATATTCACCAAACCCTTCACTGAGAGCAAATATCTTTATCTGTGGGATCTTCTTGAGATTCAAGCAGCTCCATCTTCTTCCTCCTCTAGAGGACCATCTCTATGTGCTTTAGTACCTCATCAGGGCCCTATGTTGGGACCCAATTCCTCTACTCACCTAAGTTATGCCTAAGAGACGGTGTTAGTGTAGGTTTTTTTCCACTATGTGGTTTTACCTACACAGTCTAATTAGCTTGCTCAGTTTAATAATATGTCATTATGAACAGTGTACTTTAAGTTATTTTTTAATTATTAGTTGAGTTAATTACCTTTTAGGGTGACTTAATTCTTCATTATATAATGTACCTTTCTATGTACTTTTTAGCTAATGAATAAATGTTAATGTAACTTTTTGTTATGAAGACAAGATTCTTCCTCTTGTGAGTTTTTATTCAGATTTCACTCATTCGATCCTATCCATTTGATCTTCGATTATGGTCCACTCCGATAGGCATATCAATGGGGGCATGTTATAGAGACATGGTTTTCACACCTTCATAGTTTCAAATTTCAATGGGGGCATGCCAAAAAGGCATGACTTCCACATTTATTTAGTACTCAGTATTTTCAAATTACAGTGGGGGCATGTTGTGGAAACATGTTCTCCACACTCATACCAATTCTCAGTTTCAAATTTCAGTGGGGGCATGTCATGGGAACATGTTTTCCACACTTGAAATTTTTCAAATTGGTTGAATTGCACAATTATATGATTCATATATACTTTTGTGACAGCATTCTATACATTTGTACCATTGTTATACCTAGGTTTCATCTTGAGACATATATGAGGTGCATATGCTATGCAAAAGAGCACCTTAATTATAAAATCAAATCTATTTTCAGATTTCAAATAATTCTATGGATTTTAGCATGCACAAAGATGGAATTTCATGAACTGCTATTGAGCCAATCTACTACAATAGTTGGTTCAATTGTGGCAAGGTTAAAGTGATTACATCACTCAATCTTACCAAGTTTATACAATGAAGTGATTAAATCATCCACCCTCACTAGATTTATAATGTGAGTTGGCTTGGATCACTCACATTCACCGGGTCATAAGTATGATTGGGTTACATAGTTGAATTAATCTCAACTATCGGGTGGCAACTCATATTTTCTCTAAGGTTGGGGGCAAATTGCCCTCCAATTTTTCATAATCTTAGCTCTAAAGTTTCACAATAAAACATCTCTTCAAATCAAATTGACAAAAGGTAAGATGGTTGCATCAATCCATAGGTGTACTAACCTTGCTCTTTTTACTTTCAAGCATTTCAATTTATTTTAATACCATATTATATGCATTGATTATATATTGTAACATACTCTTGATTGTAGGTCAATCACCAATAAAGCACTCAAATGCGATTCATGCAAAGAGAAGGTGTGTTATACACACCTAGGTAAGCATTCATTTTCTTTTAAACTAGTAATTTCATTACTAGATTAAAGGGGGTACATGTAGACACTAAATCTAAATTATATAACACCTAGACTTGTATATTTGGCAAGTATTTCTCATGGTTGTACCCTTCAATTCGAAGACCTTCTTGTTGTCGAAAGGCTCGCATCTGTTATCTCTTATGCCTATTATTTATCTCTTAGTCCGATCATAAGTTATTTTGATGACCAAGCCTTCTATATTGCTCAAAATGTTATAAATATGCTTATTATCATCATATGCAAGTTTTACAGTTGTACTTATTTCTTAGCTTCCTGAACACTTGTGTTCTAGGACACCTACGTTGATGTTAGTGTCATATGCCAAACTAAATGTCATGTGCCTTAAAATCATCAAAATTACAAAAGTAATGTATCTTAAAGGTCAAATTAAATGATTTAATGTGAGATTTTATTAATGAGACTTGATACAAAATAAAAGAGTTGGAACGATGAAGTCCCAAAAACCTACCACGATTAAGACTTACAAATCATATACGTCCAAGATTTTATTAATAACACTTGATACAAAAGAAAAGAGTTGAAACGATAGAGTCCCAAAAACCTACCACAATTAAGACTAAGGTATTTGCACACATCTATTTTAGTAGAAAAGTAAGTTGAGGTATGTATATGTTGCTTTCAAAAATTCATTTATTACAACTCTTGCTTTTATTTCACATTGCTATCTTATTTTTCCAAAGCACCATCTCGTGTTACACTATTGTGACACATGATGAGCTTTGAATGTGTCATATGTATACACCTTATTTTTCATGTACTAATGATTTTCTTTCAAAAGTACTCGATGCATCAATCTCTCTAAGTGCACATCCTAAAGAGTGCATCGAGATTGAGGTGGATCAGTTTATGGTGCTTTGTGAGATATCTCCTAATGATCATATGATATATATGCCTTCATCCATGTCATATCATATGCTTACTTGTCCTCTTGTTTTTCCCATTCTCCCTTTCTATTCATCTTTTTCGTGTTTGTGTGTTCTCAATCAACATCATCAACCCCATTGGTGATGTCCTTTAGTGCTTCCTCCTTAGCCAATGTCAATGATTGGGCTGATGTTTTGTGTCTATTAGACATTTTTCTACTACATCAATCAAGTCAATGATGTTAACTAAGTTTGAGTTGTGGCTTTTTGTGTTTTAAGTCATATTTATATGGATCCCATTCGTTATTTTTCATACAAATGACATACAATCCATTATGCTCATGCAAGGAAATCCACCTTATCAAGAAGAAGAGGAATTAATGAATATGAGCTTATCCTTGAGGAATACTTATATACATAAGGTCTTTGAAGATGTCAAAAAGAGAAGTTGAACCAACAAGGTCCACCTAGTCTTTGGAGTCCCTAACTAAGGATACTTAGGTCTTCTTCTTTCCATCTTGAGCTTCATCTACAATATCTCTCACAAAGTGCCACTTGAGCCAAGGGGAATATTGATGTGCCAACAAGTCAACCCAAGGTAAGTATTCTTAACATCGTAATTTTTATTTCTTTACTTTGGTGGATAAATCATATTGGTATGTTATTGCCTCGCAAGTGTATTGTTGGTGTATTGTTATCTATGCATACCCTTACAACCCTTAGATAAAATACCTCTTGATTACCACCTAACGACCTTATCTTTTCCTTTGATTACTTTAGTTTATACCTCTTACATATTGGATCTAGTAAGGTCTATGCACGTTAGTTCATTGTATAGATTCCTTGTTATCTTCATTATTAATAACCTTTATCTATAGTCTCATACCGCTTTGTGGAATGGTGTATTGTATGTGTTTTGGATCTAATATAACCAAATTATAGGATCCTTATATTGTTGATTATATTTGGCCCACATACATAACTTACACATAGCACAACAAAAAAAAAAATCCATTGATTGTTTTAATTTAATGTATGTGCTCACACACATCAAAGTGAGGTCTTGTGTAGATATATGATTGTGGTATAAGTATTGTAGTTGCAATGTTTTTATCATGCTTTCATACATTTAATTTATTGATTCACATTAGACTCTTATTGGTAGTCTTTCCCTTCACATTGGACCTTCATAGTCTTTCACTACCATCATTTACTCATGAATACCTTTAGATTTGTCAATTGTTTGTCTCAAGATACTCAAACATACTCATGCAAAGTAATTAATCTTTGTTTATTAATTTTTGGTCACCTTGATTGGATTCATATAATACAAAAGTGGTCATGACCACTATTATGTTGTACAATTCAGATCATGTTGTTTGTGGGTCCATTGTTCCATCTTACCATGTTTTTACGTGCCTTGATTGTTGTCTTCCACACTTTTCCATTGTCGACTTGCATGCAAATTTGTCTCAATTTGAATTCATATGGGCCTATATTTACACATGTACCTTGAGGTCCTAATCACTTCACGATCATCGAGTACACATCAAGTCTTGTCCAAGAGCTTGCACATTGACCATATTTTATCATTATTATACTCTATACTCTGAGGGATTTTCACTACATACAATGGATTTCAGTTCGTATGATTATAGTACTGTCACTTTGTATCGTACAAATCTAGTCACTGTCTCAGATCACTGGACTTTGCTTTTTGGATATTCATCTACACTATTCCAAAATCTATTTTCTAACATTCTAAGTATTTTTCATAACTCATGGAAGTCAAAAATGAGGTATGCATCTCTATCTTTCCTTTCAATTATCAATTTTTCAAGGTACTTTTCATTCATCTTCTCTCTTCCCAGTACCTTGATAGATCTTTAATTACTATATTTTTTGTACTTACCCCTGATTTACCTTTGTGACATCATTGTATGTGGTTGGTGTAGTGTTTTGAGCACTTCCGCATCCTCCACATAAAACAAAACCAAAGGAAAAGATATAAATTTAAGTGAAGGAAAGATATTGTGGCTACAAGTGTCACACACTACTATACAAAGTGTAATTAACACCACCCATAAAGTCAAATTCGCATTGTAAATTGACCATTTCTTTTTTATGTTTTTGGCAGTGAAACTTTGAGGAATTTGCATCATTTTTTGGGTGCAAAGGTGACACAAAAATGAAAGAATTAAGCAATTTTAGTTGTGAGACCTTTGTGTGACTTTCGCGCTACCTTTGCATGGCATTTGCACCACCTCAAAAAATAGTTTTTTTCCTAGTTTTGAATGACATTTAAGCCACCCATAAATCAAAATTATAATATAAAATAATAATAATTAACAAAAAAAATGCGTTGCTTATTTAAAGATTATTAAAAAAATTTAAAAAAAATTGTCAAAATTAATCACTATTGCATTCAACATGGTTTTGTTGTAATCTATAGTGCGAGTGCCTACTAGATATAAGCCTTTTATTTCATTTATCGTATCAATGTGGGGTGCCAAAAGCCACATTAGAACGCCTCTATTTATTTCACTAGTTTAGTCTAGGAGTTCATTCACTAAATCAATTGTAGCTTTGTTGTTCGTGTTTGTGACCATGTAGTATAACATTGTTTTACCACTTTTATCTTCTTGTTTTAGAGGGTCGGATCCAAAGTTTAAAAAACTCCTTCACAATGTTGAGATGTGTTCCGCTCCAATGATTAGGCCATGTTGGTGTTTAGAAACTCACATAGACATCCCTAAAACTCGACAAGGCCATGATGGTATGTCATAACAACGTTAAATCCATTGTTGGTATTCATAAACTAGATATGTTTAAGTATTACTATATCAACGTATAAAACAAAGTTATTACCTTATCTACATCATTTCTCCTATGTTATTAACCTTTGACTTACTCTTGGGAAATACCTTTTGTGTTGCACTAATGTCGATTCACAACCTTTGAAATTTTAATTTCTTTTCTTCTTACGAAAAAGGTACAAAGCTCTGTCTGCAAGGCCTATACATGGTTGTATGACCACAAAGGGCAAAGGAGAACCACTGAAATCAAAATTATCATCGATTTGCAATGCAAAAGAACTCGCCATTACCATGGGTGAGCACAAAACTCATTGAAAATATTGTTCGGAGTGCAAAAATACAAAAGCTATAACTTGTCTTTTACAAAACCCTACACGACCCAATGCTAATAAATACAATAGATCAATCCAACCCAAAGGCTTGGATTTTATAAAAACATGAAGAAAGACTTTAAAAACAGGGAAATTTCGCTATGGGGCATCTTGGAATTGACCAACCAATATTTTTTGGATACCCACCAATAAATTGAATGATGGCACTGAATTATTCCACAAATAATGAATTGGGTCCCACACGGTTTTCACAAACAACCAAGAATTTTGAGCACCTACTTGAACCTGATTCTATCCACTCTCTATTTTGTGTGGGGATTAGGTTAAATATGAAATGTATTTTATTTTGAATGGGCATTTGGTCAAACTTTTGGACGGAAAATTTATGACATTTGAAAAGTGACACAAATGCTATATTTCACAGTTCAATGTGACACAAATGTGACACTTTTTGTGTAACATTTGCATGACATTTACGTCACAATTTCGACCAAGTAAAAAAAAAAAATCGCATAACAATACTAAAGATGATGCTAATTGCATCTCATTTAATAGTGACATAATGCATGAAATGCTGACCATCTCTTTTAAACTTCCCTTTGTAAAATGTAAAATGATAAAGGCAAAGTTTTTAAGTCCACAAGTATATAATACATATGAAACCTTCCATGTAATGCCTTCAAAGATACAATTTAAAAAAATGCATATAAAACCCCTTAGCACGAGGACACACCCACCCACTTTGTTTCCATAGGGCTCTCAACAAAACAAGGTTTGAACATATGGATGACATTAACTATTGTCAAAATGTTTTTTTTTTTTTTTTGGTAATAAATCAAAAGCCAAAAAAACATAGATAAATTTATGTCAACCACCCTTCACCACATAAGAAAGGGGGGAAATTTAAACAAATGCATCTCCCAAAAAAAAATTGAATACGAAAGTTACCATCAAAATGAATAAGAGTAATTCTGTAGATGACAGAATCTGAATGAAGCTAGAAGACATCTGGATGATATTCCTGGCGATCACTCACACCTTATATGGGACATTGTTCCTCAAAAATTCGCCAAACATTAATCTGAAGAACTGAATCTACCATTATTCTGAACTGAAGATATTGCAATTCATCTTATAACGATAGAAATTTTGCAATACAAAAGGCATCATTATATGTTAGGCTTTTACAGATCTGGCCTGGATTGCCAGAAATAAATACATTGGTGGTGTAATTTTACAAATACAAGAAGCTCAAGTCACAGGAAATGAGCTTTGAAGGTAAGATGTATAATTCGCTTCGTTGATCTTTTGAAGAAATTTTTACTCCTTTCTATATTAGGCTGGGTGCCCAACCGCTATGGCAGGTATATTTCGGATTTTAAATCCTTTTCCCCAAAATGACGCAAGACTCAAACCCATAATAGCCATGGCCACCACAGAACAAGCTGCTGGGACTGCTTGGCTTCCACCAAGGAATTGTGTGGCTAAGAGCCCCGCAAGGGTAGAACTTTGCATTCCAGTACAAAGTGAGATGGTTCTGCAAACATTCTCTTCCTGCCTGTTGGAAGACAACAAGAAATCGTCAGGCAATCATTTTTTAGCCAATAATATATAAAACACTCTTAGCTTTTCCGTCTCAAAATGGCTACCTAACTGATCTCTCGTTTGATGAACAAATATTTTTGTATGGTCATAAGGACCTTAGAAATGAGAAGCAATTTATGAAATGTAACATTATAGTCTAATAATCTGATTATTAGGTAGCCTCTCAAGTTTTCATTTTTTACAGTGCAAAGCATTCAATTATATTTGTACCTAGCTCCATCATTCAGCACCTTTAACTGTTTGATCACCGCACTGTGTACCTTTCGGTTGCTATTGTTTTATGCAATCTAAGTTTAAAGAGATTGTTTCCCCCTGCATGCATAATTATTTCAACAGCAGTCCCAGGGACCCAACCAGATCAGCCCTCGTTTACTCTCTCTTTGTAACCAACACAACCCCATAAAAATACTCAGTTCTGAGACGGGGATGACAATAGGTGGGTTGGTAAGAGCACCACTTTATGAGGAATTTGATTTTTTTCTTAAGGCTTATGCCGAGATTCTGAAGGACGCTCACCAGGTTTTGAACCTGGATCATTGTAGCGATAAGGTTCCCCCATCTTTACCGCTACACCACAGCCCAATGGACATTTCTTCTGAGGAATCCTTAAATTAAAAAAAATCTTCCTGTCTGTCCACCAATTCAGGACAAACAAAAGAACTAGCCATTTTCCTCAGGACAAGATCAACACAGAAGCTAAAGACGAATTGGATTTTTTGTCTTGTGGAGCAAGAAATCAACTTCTGAAGATCCATTATCATGCTCACGAACTGTAGGTAAAATATTTAAGTTCTGCTTTTGTTCTAAAGTTTGTCAGAAACTAAATTAAATTAATGTTACATCGAGTATGGTCATCTGGTGGAGTATAGACCTTCAGAAGTAGATTTATCTTTCCTTTGAATCCCTGACCTCTTTGATAATTCCACCAAAGGGAACCTGGAAACTCGGTGGTGGAGTTATTTGAGATTCACTGGAAAGACAAACTAGAATTCCAGTTTTGGTTGAGGATTGCCTTTAGTAATCAAGCTGCTGCTTTCCAAAGATCAATAGGGAATAACAGCAAATGTAAATAAAAACAAATTGTTCAGAATTGAAAATGGGGCCACATGCTCATGCAAGACGGATTTGCACCTTCAAATACACATGATAGCAGCTCTCTATATTGTATTAGGGAATATGAAAATGATAAAAGAGATATATACTCGAGGTTTTTTCCACATCTTATACTAAATCCAAAAGAAACCCTACCAAACCCTTGACTAGCTCTAGGCACCCTAAAAAACAATTTTTTTTTTTTTAAATAATGCTAAAGAACGTGTACAACCTAGGGACAAACATCCTATGACATGAAGCTAATAATATATTGTGCCTAGGTACACAATATGCCTCCTCCTTAAGGAGCTTTGTCCTCAAAGCTAGGAAAAACTCCGAAGTTAAGCATGCTCAATCTAGAGTAGAATTGGGAAGTGTGACTTCCTGGGACATCTTGTCCTTTACAAAATTCTGAGCTACACTTTTACATATGAGCAAATGCATGTTGGTGATTGAACCCATGACCACCTGATTACAAATAATAACTCAAACCAACATATCCTATTCAATACGCAAAATATATGAAAAGAGGATGGGGAATTTTTTTCTACCTCCTCAGGCCCTCTTACATTCTTTGCTGCAATTTTGCAACAGCATGGCAGATTTGGGTGCTTCCCTTGAAAATTCTCGGTCTTGAGCATTGCTTCCTCTGCAAGCAGCCCCATCCATTTGACCTTGAGTAACCGCACCACCCTGTTCCACAGCTTCCATGTCTCCTCCCCAACAATGCACTCAGGCTCCAGCACTAGCTTCCCTTCCTCATCTGTGATAGGGAGATATTTTTGTGGGACTACATGCTGCCCAATTTTCCTCTCCAAACACGATATGTGGAACACATCATGAAGCCTTCCCTTGTTGGGTATGTCTACTGCATATGCAACTTCACCAGCCCTTGCTCTCACTCTACATGGGCCATAGTATCTTTTGCTTTCATACTTGCTTCAATGTCACATGCTTATATGGTTGTACCACACAAACACCATGTCTCCAACTTCGAATGTTTTCTGTCCTGTGTTGGTTGGCATGTTGTTTCATCCTATTTGCGCTCATTGCCAAGTTCTCATTTAGCAGTTGTACAATGTTTTGCAATTCCTCCACTGCTTCCTCTACCGCTAGGACCTTTCCCCTTTCAATTACCCAGTACATGGAAAATGGAGGCTCATAGCCATACAAAGCTTTGAGTGGTGTCATTTTTTATGGCAGGGTGGTATGTTGTAATGTACCAATATTCAACCAAACGTAACCATTCCACCCACTTACTATGTTTATCCCCTGCACCCATCCTTGGTTACCCTTCATCGCATTTGTTCACCACTTCGGTTTGTCCGTCAGTTAGAGGGTGGTAGGCAGTGCCCATGTTAAATGTGACACATACATGATGAAACAGTTCTTGCCAGATTTTACAGAAGCCAGATAGGGAAACTCTTAGGTGTGTCTTAGCTACAATATTAAAGACCCAACCAACGGACTAGTTTCTTATTGGAAATATTAAAGGCCCAACCAACAGACTAGTTTATTATCTAGTATATTAAAAGCACTTCCTAGATCAACCATGACCAAAACTCAAGCCTTCTTGATATGGGAAAAGAACTTTAAGGTATCTAGACGATTTATCCCTATCATTGCAGAAAGTGACACTGATAGTTCCCGTGTTTCTACTGTAGGAGGAGGCTACTTTTCTAGTTCACACTCTACATCAGGTTGAACAAGAGTATCCTCATTACCTGACTCTTGACTCTAGTCGGATTGACACATATATTCAGGCATATAATAAAAAATTGTGTTACAAACGTGGCCTGTGCTCCATGGTCGAGAACACTTACGACATGGGTTTACAACAATGGAAGTAGAAGCAGATTGACATCCAGGGTTTTTTAATAGAGAAGACTCAGACTTTCCCTCATCCCTGGATCTCTTATCGAAAGCAAAAGACTTCCTCACATTGGTTCCAACTTTATACAATTTTCTTTTTTAGAGCATCAGTATGTTTCTTAGCTCTTCTAGCTAAAATAATAACTCATTTAAAATATTTTGGTTCAAACATCCTTACCTCGGTTTGAATATCAGCCTGAAAGTTGGAAATGTAGATCTTTTGCACCAAATTGGGGGCACGATTGGATTTGGACTCCTTCCTCCACCAACATATCCTTCTGGAAAAAATGCATGAGTTGAGTATCATGTAGCTCATCCCAGTTACAATCTTCCCTTTGCATGAGTGCATCCACAAAATATTTGAATTCCTTTTCAAGATTTGGAAAAACCCACCTTTCTCCCCATGTATGGGCATGTAACATTCAGCTTATCTTCTTTCATTTGGATCCTTTGCACCCAGAAAGCCAATCTGAGTTGGCTTAGCCATGTATACACCTCTATTGTATCCCCAAATTCTTATTATAGTATATTCATTTGCAGGTTGAACGAAGGGCACTGGGCTCCTACCGCCTCATCTTCTCCTTGGGTATGGTGTTCATCTCCCAGGATCCCCCGAGTCTTTACATCCTCCATGTTTTCCTCAAAAATAGTGCTTTGATGATTTGAATATTCTGGTTCTGAATCAACTGGTCATTTTCCTAGAGACTTTATCTCCCTTTTAACCTCGGCAACAAACTCTGTGAATAGTTCTTTCATCTCATCCTTAGTCCCGTACTTTGAATTGTCTCTTGAAAAAACACCCCTTCGCATTTTGGCAGTGGCAGCGAAAACCAATTGAAGCTCTGATACCATGTTCTACGTTCCAAAGAGGAATAGGAAATAAAAGAAAATGTATATAAAAATAAAATGCACAAAATGGAAAATGGGGGTGTCTACTCACCCAAAATGGATAGCACCTGAAAATCTGACTACAAACACACAAGATCTCGCACAATGGCAGCTCTTTTTATTGTATTAAGAATATAAAATGATAAAGAGATACATACTTATTTCTACATTTTATACTAAATCCAAAAGAAACCCTCCTTAACCCTTGACTAACTCTAGACAACCAAAATATAAAACATCTTAATAATAATGATAAACACTATGGACAACCTAGGGATAAACATCCTATAACATGAAGCTAATAATATGTTGTGCGTAAGTACACAACATATGGCAATTTTCAATCCCTTATCCAAGGGACGAAATTTGGCCGAGTGTTTGTTTATAAGTTGGTTGGAAGCTATCTGGGTGAAGAAAGATGCACTTTAAATTCCATTGACGGTTAACAAAACCTCAACAACTGGAAACCAAAAGACAGAGTAGAAAATATAAGGTCTCCTCTGCAAGGTTTCTGCACAAAATATTAAAAAAGGACTAATAAAGTGGATGATTATTCAGTCAACAAGCAAGCAATTAACGGGAATGGTTCCCTCACAAGAACTGAATGGGTCTATCTGCTTGGTGGAGGCAATTTAAAAAAAAAAAAACATGGTCTTAACCTTTGGAAAGGTTAACTGTTAATATCATGCAATGTAATCTCAACATGTTGTTACTTTGGAAAGGAAAGGTAGATGTTCTGTTCATGGTGTATATCATAATGATTGTTTGGATAGGGTCAAACCTATTATTTTGATTTATATTTGGTGATTTAATGGGATGGGACAGGTTTTTTTTCACTGTGACGGCTTTGATATATGGGAAGCAAGGGCTGTGACATGAGTTATTGGCCAACTCAAAGAAGGGAATGTGGTGCTCTACGAAGCAACAAAGGACGCTCAGGTAAAATATTTCTGCAGCTGATTTGGAATGCAATGAGATGTAGGGAGCTCCAGGAAGGTCAGAGAAGGGAATACTTAGTCTAGCTCACAGGGATAAGAATATTTAGGAGAGCATTTCAGGAGGTTAAATTTGAAGGTGAAATTGGTGACGGAAGGGGGAAATGGTCCAAGGCTTGTAATCTATATCAGCAGGTAATAAGCAGATATCTAAGGACTGCAAAATCATGCTTGTGTCTTTATTATGGTTGATCAATTCATCAAAATGATGATGTTCATGCCTTGTCCCACATTGGTAGACCTTTTCTTTGACAGATTTTGCAGCACTTTCTGCTGCCATCCAATCTCATTTCAAACAAATAATCAAGGCTCGTGATGCATTTCTGGTTGGAATTGTAGAAACGCCTAGATATTTCACTAAAATTCTGTATCATTTTCAATCCTTAAAGGATGGCCAAACAGTAAACCATACCCTAAACCATATCCTTGTAATTTTTAATCAAACAACACCTGCTAACTGATTGAACGTACCTATAACTGGTACATACATGAATCTACTACTCATTCTTCTTTTGAGGTTTGCAATGGATTTTAATGATTAGACCCCTTAAGTGTCCTCCCATTGCTTCATGCAGCTACTTTTGGTATATAATGGTCAAGCTTTTATGATTCATCTCCATTAGCTACAAATACAAACCCATGGTATTCAAGAAAACACAAGCCAAGAAGAGGAATTGATGGATAGAAAAGGAACATATGGTTTCTAGGTTGTAACAAGATTAGGCTGTACTTAGGCAAGAACAGGACTGAGGCTCACCATAAAGTTGAGATTATCAGATATGACCCATATACTAATGTCAAGCAAGTTGCGAAAAATGCCTTCCATCTTGATTTACCTTATCATCGTGGTGTTCGAATGTGATAAATGTCTAGCTCCTAAAGATGTATGATCACTCTAATTTAGTAACAACGGTTCATCCACAGGAAGTGGTTCGAAATTACCAGCTCCTCATCAAGTAATTAGACACCAAGGCCCCAGCACATCATATATTTTCACTGACAGTTTTGTCACCGGCCAAGTGGATATCTCATCACCAGATGCAGTGAAGACCAATACTTTATTCTTCGGAACAAGGAATAAGCCAAGGTCCTTTTGTGTGGTCCTAAGAACCTTCCAATTGATAAATTATTAATGTAATATTATAAGGAAATAATCCCGTAATTAGGTATCCAGTAGCCACTCAAGTTTCCAGCTTATACAGTTTGAAGCACTCAATTGTCAGATTTATATTATTCATGCCTTACCAAAGATTTTAGAAACAATTCTGCAGATGATTCACTCTTGAACATCTGTATCTGCTTTATTGCATTCACCACTACTCATCTCCTTATTATCGTATCCAATGGAATAGATTATTTATGGCATGCATGCATGCCTAACCCCTTCCCCGTAGCTTTCTCAAGCTCAATAAGTGCCAAGCATTGAGAACAAAAGAAAGTATACAAATAGAATTAAATGAAAGAATTCTGCATTGAATTAACAGAAAACAGATTTGAAAATCACCTGAAAGCAGGCAATTTGGACACCCAGTAGCCAATCATGAATGCAGAAGCATGGAATGTCAGTACTGGTAACAGTAGCTTAAGACCTTCCATAGACATGAGCTGATTCCGATTTAATGCAAGTGGACTTCCGATGCATAGTGATGTGCAAACCAGGGCTATCAAAGGCATGAATGGTCGAATTACATTGACTAATGGTTTGGCATAGGTATTAAGCACTAGACCCATTGATACAGGAATCAGTACGACCTGGAAGACACACATAAATTTCATAAAGAATGGCCTCATTTATCTATAGGAATCTGTGCATGAAAGGAAAAATAATTAACATGGCCATAGAACAAATACCTGTAGTATTGACTTTGCCATTGCTATGGCATCCACCG
The DNA here is from genome assembly GCA_037957365.1 of Torreya grandis. Taxonomy (NCBI): domain Eukaryota; kingdom Viridiplantae; phylum Streptophyta; class Pinopsida; order Cupressales; family Taxaceae; genus Torreya; species Torreya grandis. The sequence goes on from JARHVA010002073.1 coordinate 83,258, forward strand.
GCACCACAGAACCTATGAGAAGCCCAGTTAACAAGGGCGTGACAAGCACTGATGATATTGTTGAAAAACTGGTTAAAACAATGCTTAGTGCTACATCTCCCTTGCTTAAAAAGCTAGCATAGCTGGATAATTGGGCACCGGCAACACATGCAGTAAGAATGAAACCAGCAGCAAATATTGGTGGTGTTCTAAAAGCTCTCGCTATCAAAAGGCCCAATACAGGTTTCAGCAAATACTGTGCCAGATAACCAATAGTTAGGGGCAAAGGCCTGCATACAAAATATTCAAATTTTCAAAATCCAGATTTTAGTGGGCTGACGGTACCTAGGAAATCCATCTAAATAATTTTCCCTCAGAAACTGATTATGATAATTGTTGTTCGATATTGCATTTCCTTTCCAAAAATAAACCTATTACTTTTCTATTTCACAAAAAAATGTTAAAACACATGCATTCAAAATAAAGTAATTAGAGAAGGCACCATGGTTATCCAACACACAAAATTTGCAATTACAGTTCCTTAATATTTGACTTTATACTGTGTTTTTAGCCCTGAGAGAACTTTAGGCACAGCTGACGCAATTAGAAAAGCCAAAATTAGCAAAGCCGATCCCTAACACACAGTTCCTGACTTACCGTTCACTTTAAAGTGAAAAAAAAAGTATAATATTTTGACCTGAGATAAATTCATCGACTAAAATAAAAAAGGCAGCAGGGTTTCAATGAGGTGTAAGGCAATTGGTTATTTGGGTGAGTTGTTTCCAGCCGACCCAGGTTTGATTCTCGCAAGCATCATGTTAAATGGATATGTGGCCGATTGTAATACCAGTTCATAACTCCAATCAATAGCATTTACCCTTAGCAAAAACAAAAGGCAAACTAAGAGGCAGCAGATCTCCCCTGCATATAGTTGAAAAAAATATATGAGAAGTAAAACATTTCCTACAATTTCTAAAAATATTATGGGAATTAAAAAAATAATCAAACTATTGAAATAATTAGAAATGCAGAAAAACGGTATCTCAAAATAGACATGCTTTTCTCACAAATAAAAGTTTACCTAAAATTCATAGTATTTATTCAAAACAAGACATGGTAACTCTTAATCCTCTTATTCCTCATTTTCACACAAAGCTATGTTTCCTTTGAGTTTGACTTCAAAAACAAAAATCTTGTTTCCTACATTATTCAAGAGAAATGTTTGTCAAAATTCTGCAACTATTCTTATAAGAAACCTGCACATTAAGAGACCAAAAATGCACCTTTGAAATGCAAGCGCAAAGTCCTTGACAGAAAGCTGAACGCCAATAGAAAGCATTATCCCCCCAAGAGCAGGAGCATAATACTCTTTGGAAACCCTGATGAGAACACCCCAATTCTTCAAATCAGAGACCCTTAAAAAACTCAAATAACAACCTACATTTGCTCCTTCAAAAACATTTTCCATTGATAAGTTATTTTTTAAAAGAATGCATCTTACATGGCAACAAAGAACAACAGCTGAGCAACAGAGTTAACAAAAATATTCCCTTCTAAAGGCTAACAAAGCTAACATATGTGCCTTTGCACCAAATAATCTACATCTTTAAACATGTAAATTTGGCTTTAACGTGCATAACCAAAAGTTGCTTAAAAATCTTCAAGTCAACTTAACTAAGCAGGGATGTCCATTCATAAATTTATTTATTCACAAGTTTTTATAGGACTGTTTATTGAATTCAGAAGTTTTTCCTTGGTGTGGTATATAATCATTAAAATGAGCAAAATCCTGTGCTTTTTTCCTAATTTCAAACAATTAAAGTTGTGAAGGGTTCTGAAGCTGGACTCAAAATGCTGAAATTAAAAAATCGTGCACAGTTAACCCAAAACAATTAGTCAATTAAGATGCATTGACAACAAAATATCAAAACTTCTCTTCTATCTGACATTGGAATTCATAACTTTGTACTTGTGCACACTTAGCCAAATGACCATACCAGGGTTTTGAGTAAGGTATCCACTTTCTTTGTTATTTACTCACACACGCACCCACAGACCTGTGAAAAACTTGCTACAATGTGGAATTCACCAGAATGGAATTGTAGTTATGTGTTTTTACCAAAAAGCAAATCAAAATGTTCCATACATAATTATATTTGCCAGAATGTTACCCATTGTGTAGGTGTAGTGACAAGACTGGGTTTTCTCATCAGCTTGGCCATGAGATCAAAACTTAAGGTATGCAAAATTTAAAAAATATATACTGTGAGAAATTTGCTGTTTTCACAGTCCATAAAGATTGGATTGCAAGCTTTATAAATACTGCATACAAATTTTTAGCTCGATGTTTTAGATCAACATCCATGATCCATCATCTTTAGAAAGATCAAACTAAAAACTGGCACACGGTATTTCCAAAAGCCTACAATCTAATATATACCGCCTTGGTCAAGAGGTCAAAAGCTAAGGGGTACAAAATTTGAACAATTTATATAAGACGAAATGAAAAAGTTTCCTAGTTCCTATAAGCAAGGTAAAAATATCCCCTGATTCCCACAAGGGAGTTCTAACAAGTACAAATTTTGACCAATTTATGTAAGCAAAAAAGTTTCTTTGTTCCCACATTGGAGGTTAAGAGCCCTTGTTACTACAATGGACGTCTCATGCCCCCGCTAGGCATGCTGGTTGGGCTAGGGCCTTAGAACTCACCTATTACCTTTACAGGTAGCTCAGAAAAACTGATTGCACAAACTACCAGATTACACAAAATACGCATCAAGGAAACATAGATTTTAATCGCAACGCAAAACTATTGTTTTTTGTGAGAAAAGGAGCATTACCAGGAAAAGGTGGCAGGATTAATGAGAGCGGCAGCTGCTGTTCCTGCAACAATCATTGGCAGCATTCCAGGCAAAGACTGAATAAAATCCATCCTGACACCCTTGGGAAACCTTTTTTGCTTGATTCCAAAAGAAGCCAATGAAACATTGCCCTTCCAGTATATTGTGCCCACCCTTCCAGTATATGCTGAACTTGAACAGGATACTGTAAACTCGCCATGTCTTCTTCTGCTACAATTCCTCTTGACTACTAGGTCATTAGGTGGGTCCAAAGGAAATGGTAAGAAACTACTTTTTAGACAATTGGATTCCCTTACATTAGTAGACTTGTGAAGCGGATGGGTATTGTTTGTATGCAGGTGGGCATTCTTTTTATTACCCAACAGACAGCAAGCACTGAATGCAGCAGTGGTTGTGATTGCCATGGCAATAAACTTACCTTGTACAGGTTCTTATAATTAGTTATGAACAAGTCAGGCATTGTAGACCATGGGTGTACAACCAAAAAAAACTGAATCCTGAAAAAACTCTGAAGTAAATGAATCCTAGAATTGAGTGTACTAGAAGAGCTGAAATAGATAGAGACAGGATAGGATAAATTTGCGTTCATTAAAAGCCTGCGGCCCAAAGCTTGCCAACACAATTTGTGCAACTTCGCTTGAACATAGCCTTTAATCTTTTATTTATTTTTTTTGGTTGGAGATGTTGAAATAAAGAGATTCCAGATCCCCTCGCGTCTTGTTTTGGGAGGATGTTGACGTAAGGGGTTTCCAGAACCCCTCAAGTCCAAGTCCAAGTCCATGCGAGAAAAATGTCAAGTACATCAAAAGTGGTAAAATCATCTGTTTGATATTTTGATATTTCCATTAATTTAATGGACCATTTATTCTATATGTGGGGATGATATTTTTTTTCTCAGGGAAGATCCACATATTCTTTTTTAAAGATGCTCTCAATTATTATATATTTTTACAATTTTATGAAAATATTGTTACATTATGTGTAATTGTTTTATGGAAAAGTGGTTGTTTTATGAGAAAGTGGTTTTATATCCAAATATAATACAATAACAAATTTAATTAAGTTTGAGGGATTGAATGTAAAATAAACAAAGTTAAAATAAAAAATGATAAAGTGAGGGTTTAGAGAAGTATTTTGATTTTTACATAAATTGGAAATAATTATTGTAGTTTAATAACAAAATTACGATTTTTATAATAAGATAATGAGAATCTTGGAAACTCGTTAGGTGTTGGGCCCCTCTTTAGAATTGTACACTCTACATTTTTGGGCCCTAGAATCATGGACGTCATTTTTCTATAAAATAGTAGATAGACATAATTTGGTTTGACAATCACATTTGTTAGGTCTAAAGCTCAACAAACCTCGTTTAGAAATCTAAACCTTTATACCAATCACTAAGAAATTGTTCTTCTTAAAACCCTAATATAGCAACTAACCTTACAAAGGTTAAGTAAAAAGATTTATTTTGGGGTTTGTGCTCATGATTAATATGGTTTTTTAAGTACTTGTCAGTTATCAAGCCCCTCAATCGTACACAATATTGAAGGCAACACACAAAGTAAAATGCAACACAACAAAACAATCTAGTGTAATGCAAGTGTGTCGCTATGATGATCTTAAATGTTATAATGAATGCTTGACTTTTTATAGATTGTAGTGACAATAAATGTTAGATACTCTTTCATAATTCTTTAGATTCTTGGGTATCACGATAATAAGAATAGATTAAGCAAATCCACACCAATAATTGACAACAGAGCAAAATAATTAATAGATAGAACTAAGCCACTTCAAGGGGACAAACTCTAAAAATATGCAGTGAGAATAGAATTCATAATATGATAATCAAGTACCAAGCACTACCTCCTATATATACCCTACTTAGGCGATGGTTACGTCATACGCTAACCATACTAATAAATGATAGCATATGAAAATGTGACAAAATAAGATAAAAGGTTATGTAGGGCACATGTCAACCACACATATCCTTAGACACACTATAAGTTAATAGCATGCCCCTCCCCTTAAAAAAAATATTTCTTATAATGTTAAACAACTCTGGGTGTTGCTTTAAGAGTGCTTCATCCTCACATGTTGCATCTTCAATGGTTAAAATCTTCCAATTGATCAAATACTCCTTAATCTCTCTTGTGTGCATCATTTCAATGTGTGTCTAAAAGATCTCCTCCGATTCCAGAATGATTCTACCTTCCTCATCTAGTTATGGTAACTTAATCTGGGCAAACACTATTTATATAATTACCTTACTTTAGGAAAAACACACAAAATATTCATTGTATGCAAGTAGACTAGGGTGGCTCCAAATTATATGCGACACTATCATTTTTTTGCATGATCGGATAAGGGTCGTAATACTTACAATAAAGTTTTTTAACCTTTTTTGTTGCTTTAAGGACATTTACTAATATGTTTGTAGGCATATAAAGACCCAATCATCCACTATAATATGTCTCTCACTACGGTGTTGTTTTGCTCATTGATTCATTCAATTTTGTGCCATTGCTAAATTATCTCTTAACTTTGGGAAAAACACATAAAATATTCGTTGTATGCAAGTAGACTAGGGTGGCTCCAAATTATATGCAATGCTATCATTTTTTTGCATGATTTGATAAGGGTTGTAATACTTACAATCAAGTTTTTTAACCTTTTTTGTTGCTTTGGGGACATTTACTAATGTGTTTGTAGGTACGGTGTTGTTTTGCTCATTGATTCATTCGATTTTGTGCCATTGCTAAATTATCTCTTAGACTAGCTAGTACCTCTTGGTGGTGTTGAATATGTTTTTCAATAGCTTGAATATTTGGATGTACCCTCAAGGATGAGGTGATGGATGGAGGTTGGTACTTGTACAATGCTAAAAATAGAGACATTTTGGAAGAGGTATGGAAGGAAATGGTATACCACCATTCTACTAGTCGCAGCCAATGAACCCACCTTTATTGTTTATCTGATTCAAAACAATGGAGAAAAATCCTCTAGGCATTTGTTAACCATCTCTATTTTCCTATCAGATTGAGGATGATAGGAGGAACTATTAGCCAAATGAATACCCAAACATGAGAATAAATCCATCCAAAAATTATTGGTGAAGATATGATCATGATCACTTACTATGATCTTGGGGGTCCCACATAGCTTTTGAACCACATCCATAAAATTAGTAACTACTGTGATGGCTACAAATAGTTGTGATAAAGCATAAAAATAGGAATATTTTATGAGCCTATCCACTATTACCATGATAATAGTTTTACCTTCTAACCTCGACAACCCTATTATGAAATCAATGTATTATTATTGTACATAATATTAGATAATCTTAAGTATTATTTGCAAAAGCTTTTGTCTCATAGTGATAGATGAATTGTCTACATAGGAAAGTTGAATAATTTCATGGAAGGTGAAATGAATAGTCATTTTGTGGCTATAAATATTACAATATCTCTTCATTTATTTAATGTGCATATAACTTTGGTTTGTACCAAATTTTCATTTCTTGACATTCCATTATTCCTAACCTAAAATTGGTATCAGAGCACATAGTTTGAAATCAATCTTGTTTCCTTCCATTCATCCTACATTGTTGCAAATTTAATCTCTAGCTAATCAAAATTTATTTCAGATTAGAGTTTTGACCATTACAGGTTGTTTTGGACTATGCTTTAGTCTTACAAAGGCATTTTGGATATACATTTGATGTCCTTTTAAAAATATCAGACCTGCATGGCCTTTCACCAGTTGTAGGATTTTGTGGTGATGTCCAAATCTCAAGTTTAATCCTCTTTTGGTGTCTTACACTAATTTTAATGTGCTTGAGTAAAACCTATGTGGTGTTTTGGTTGTATATTTTCTATTATAGACCTGTTGAAGACCTATGTGGTACTAGAAGAAGGGTATTTTGGCTGTATTTGACTATTATGGACTGTACCTTATCTAAATTTGGCTGTTTTTTACTACTTTGGACTACATTTCATTGGTTCAAGTAGTAATTTGTGTAAGGATTGAGCCTTTTCCTATGTTGTAAGATTTGGATTGTGCAAGTTTGGTGTTTCAACCTTCAAATGAAATCAACACTATGTATTTGTCATCATCAATTATGGTATTGGCTATGTATGGAGGTCTAAAAGGCATTTTAAACCTAATAAAAGCTAAAAACCATCTTGTATTATCCTTCCTCCATGTCACCCCTCATGTGGTATAGTGTTCTTTTGATCCATTCAAATCCCTTACGATAAATTTAATTTATTTTATGTTTTTTCTTTCAATTAAAAGCATAAAAAACTATTGGAGTAATATTTTAATACTTTTCAAAAGAATTTAATTTAATTTTGAAGGATTTCTTGAATTAAAAAAATAAGTCATTTTTTATTATGTAAATCAATTTCAAGTTTTTATTATTCAAAATAAAGTAAAATTTGAAAAATATATAAATTATGCAAACATAAACAACTTGCAGCATTCGATATCAATAACACTTCCAATTCATTGTTATGAGTAATGTCTTTGTGATTGAACTACTATAATTATAGCCTAATATAGTTGCAACAATGGTGTTTGTGACAGTTATTGGATGGTGGAGCCTGATCTTATTATAATGCCTAATTCTTGGTAGGGGGTGTGGGGGGGCAGGGGGGCAACGCCCCCCTTGGCAATGTTCTTGAAGCAAAATTTTGTTAAAAATGTATTGTAAAATATTGTAATTTCATAGTAAATCTAGAGTGTTCACTATTAGGTCATAGATCTAATAGTATAAATTATGTTTGTGCATTTTTACATTAATATTTAACCATCCTTTGATATGAGAGCATTGTAATCATGGTGGCATATTGTGTGTGAGTGAAGAGGATATTACAGTGGATGTAGTGCAGGTTTTTTCTTTCATTTATTTGGACTAAATAATAAGGACTAGTTGTTTCTGTGTAGACGTAACCCATATTGGATGAACCACGTTAAATTTGTGTTTCTATTGTGTTGTATTTTTTGCATTTTATTTTCATCGTTAATTCATTAATATTTCTCTATGTTCTATATTCCTAACAACTAGTATCAAAGCCAAAGGTTTATTTGATAGACAAACTCGGAGGAAAATAGGGTTCCTGTTTCAAGTGAGAGCAATGGCAGAAGAAGGAAAGTTTAAGGCCAAGAATTTCAATGGTCAAAACTACCAACTATGGAAGATGCAAATGGAGGACTATCTATATTGGAAGGATATTTTTCTACCATTGGGAGGAATAGCAAAGAAGTCAGTGACTATAAAGGATAAAGTTTGGGAGGTTCTTGATAGAAAGGCACTAAGAATAATATGGTTGTGTCTGGCAGTGTAAGTGGCCTTCAATATTTAAAAAAAAAAGATAATAGTGGATGTGATAAAGGCATTGGATAGAGTGTCTGAAAAACCCTCAGCCTCCAACAAGGTATTTATTATGACGCATTTATTTAATCTGGAAATGTCAGAAGGTGGGTATGTCCAACAAGGTATTTATTATGACACATTTATTTAATCTGGAAATGTCAAAAGGTGGGTATGTCATTGATCATTTAAATGAATTTAACACAATCACAAATTAGTTAAGATTTGTAGGAGTAAATTTTGATGATGAGGTTATGGTTCTTTTGATTTTGTACTCATTGCCAGAAAGTTGGAATGGCTTGGTCATGAATGTGAGTGGTTTTTTCTTTGGTTCAAACACTTTAAAGTTTGATGATGTTATTGGTGTTATTCTTAGTGAGGAAATGTGATGGAAAAGCACAGGTGAGACATCTAGTAATGCTTTGACTATGGAGAATAGGAGAAGACAAAAGGATAGAGGAAAGGGCCTAAGGAATCGTGGTAAGTCTAAGAAGGGTAGATCCAAATCCAGAGAAATGTTGGTGTGTTGGATTTGGGGGAAGAAAGGACACCTGAAAAAAATTGTTGATTTAAAAAAGGAAAATAAGGAGATGGATAATAAGATAAAAATCAAGAAGCAAATGTAACAGGTGATGTGTTACAAGATGCTTTAATCCTTTCTTTAGATACCATTAATGATTCTTGGGTGTTAGATTTAGGGGCTTCATTTCATGCTACAACCCATAATAAATATATTCAAGACTATGTTCAAGGTGATTTTGGATAGGTTTATTTGGGTGATGGTGAACTCTATAAAATTGTAGGAAAGGGTAAGATACAAATAAAATTATAGAATGGAAACAAATGGTTGCTGAAAGAGGTGAAACATATTCCTGAGTTGAGAAGAAATCGAATTTCAGCAAGGCAATTGGGAAGTGAGGGTTACATAGTTACATTTGCAAAAAATTATGGAAGGTCACTAAAGGATCACTGGTAATAGAAAAAGAAGAGAAGGTAGGTACATTATATTTATCCAATGGTAATGTTGACTCCTCTATTGCTTTAGCTTTTACAAAATTAGATACAAAATTATGGCACCACAAACTTGGGCACATGGGTGAGAAGGGGATGCAATTTCTCCACTTAAATAATTTGTTTTCAGATTTGAAGAAGGTGGATTTGGATTTCTATGAGCACTGTATGTATGGAAAATAGAAGAGAGTCAGATTTCTCAGAGTTGGGAAGATAAAAAATGATGAAAAGTTAGAGCTTGTACATATAGATGTATGGGGATGGGCTTAGGTATCATCCCTTAGTGGCTCTTATTATTTTACTTTTATTGATGATGCAACTAAAAAAAACTTGGGTTTATTGCATACGAAAAAAATCTAATGTTTTTGATACTTTTAAGAAATGGAAAGCTTTAGTCTAGAATGAGATAGGAAATAAGTTGAAGTGTGTCATATCAGACAATGGATGTGAATACTATAGAAAAGAATTTGATAATTACTATTCATCCCATGGAATTCATAGATAAAAATGGTTCCAAGAACACCACAATAAAATGGTGTGTTAGAAAGGATGAATAAGACAATCATGGAGTGTACAAGGAGCATGAGATTACATGTAGGGTTGCCCTTACAGTTTTGGGCAGATGTTGTGGATACTACTATTTACATAATAAATAAAGGGCTTTTAAGTCCTTTGGATGGTGGTATTCTAGAAGAAGCATGGATAGGTAAAAAGGTAGATTATTCTTTTGTAAAGACTTTTGGTTGTGAAGCATTTGTCCATATTGATAAAGAAAATAGAACCAAACTTGAAGTAAAATCCAATAAATGTATTTTTATTGGATATGTAGTTAATGATTTTGGTTACCATTTATGGGATTTTAAAAATTGCAAAATCATTAGGAGTAAAGATGTGATCTTTAATGAGAAGGTCATGCATAAAGATCAATTGCAAGGAAAGAAATAAGAAAAGCCAAATATTGAATATGTAGTACTTGATGAAATCACTGGAAATGAAATTCTAAAAGTGCCAAAAAATTAGAATGTGCAACAAATACAATAAGTACCTCAAACTCTTGTAAGTGTAGTTAGAAGATCTACCAGAGTAAGTAGATTCTTTGGATGATGCTCTCCTTCACTTTATTATTTATAATTAACTAATGGTGGTGAGCTAGAAATCTATGAAGAAATAATGCAGGTAGAAATAGAAAGAAGTGGGAGCAAGGCATGAAAGAAGAGATGGACTCCTTGGTACATAACCAAACTTGGGATTTGGTTTAGTTTCCTACAGGTAAATGACCATTATAGAATAAATGGGTTTATAGCTTGAAGGAAGAAGATGGAGGCAAAAAGAGGTACAAGGCCAAGCTTGCTATAAAGGGGTTTGCACAAAAAAAAGACATAGATTTTGATGAAATATTTTCTTTGATAGTTAAAATGACTTCTATAAGAACTGTTTTAAGTTTGATAGCAGTAGAAGATTTGCACCTTGAACAATTAGATATGAATATGAAATTCCTTCATGGTGAATTAGAGGGGGAAATACATATAGAGCAGCCATAGGGATATGAAGTCAAAGGTAAGGAGAAAATGGTGTGCATATTGAAGAATAATTTGTATGGCCTAAAGCAAGCTCCAAAATAGTGTTATTTAAAATTTGACATGTTTATGATAGAACAAGGTTATAGTAGATGTCATTCTGACCACCGTGTTTACTTTAAAAGATTAGATAATGAAAGCTATATTATCTTGTTATTGTATGTAGATGACATGCTTGTTTCAGGGTCTAACATGCATGATATAAATTAGCTCAAAATAAAACTAGCAAATTCATTTACAATGAAGGATTTGGGTGCTGTAAAGTAGATCTTTGGTATGAGAATAACAAGAGACAAAAATAATATAAAATTGACTTTGTCTCAATAAGAATACATTAAGAAGGTGTTAGTCAAGTTCAATATGCAAGATGCAAAACCAGTGAGTACACCTTTGAGAGGGCACTTCAAATTAAGTAAGGAATAATGTCCTAAAATGTAGGAAGAAATCAATTACCTGTCTAAAGTGCCCTATGCTTTAGTAATTAGAAGTTTAATGTATGATGTGGTGTGCACTAGACCAGACATTGTTCATGGAGTGGGAGTTGTCAGCAGGTTTATGAATAATCTAGGAAAAGAGCACTGAGATGCAGTCAAGTGGATTTTTAGGTACTTGAGAGGGACCATTGATAGACAATGATGTTATGAAAGGTCAGCTATTACCTTATAAAGATATGTTGAAGCATACATGGATGGAGATTTAGATGGCAGGAAGAGCACCATAGGTTATGTATTCACTATTTGTGACACAATAGTTAGTTAGATTTCAAAATTGTAGAAGATAGTTGCTTTGTGAACTATAGAGAAAAAAAATGTTGCATCTACAAAATCAAGCAAGGAGATGATATAGATGTAGTGGTTCATGGAAGAGTTAAGGAAAATGTTGGAAGATTGTAGGTTGTGTAGTGATATCCAGAGTATGATTCATTTAGCAAAGAACTCATCATTCCACTTAAGAACCAAACATATATAACTCAGGTATCACTTTGTTTATTTAATTTTAAAGGATGGTCAACTGAAGTTGGAAAAGATCCATATGAGCCAGAATCTTATAGATATGCTAACAAAGGTAGTCACTAAAGAGAAGCTAAAGAGTTGTTCAACTTCAAAAGGTCTTCAAGGATAACAAGGAAGATGAGAAACATGCTAGGGTCAAATTTTAAGGAAAATTCCAAGGAAGAGTTGTAGCAGTGGAGTTGCAACAATCAGTGTCCAAGTGGGAGATTGTTGGATGATAGAGCTTGATCTTATTATAATGCCCAATTCCTGATAGCGGGGTGTGGGGGGGCAATGCCCCTCCACTAGGGTTGTCATGGGGGTCTAGGGGGTGACGACCATACTTGGAGCCCCCTTGGTAGGGGTTTGGGGGTAGTGTCCCTGAAGCAAAATTTTGTTAAAAATACATTATAAAATATTGTAATTTCATAGCAAATTTGGACCATTTACTATTAGGTCACAAATCTAATGGTAGAAAATATGTTTGTGTATTTTTACCCTAATATGTAACCCTCTTTTGATATGAGGGCATTGTAATCATGGTGGCATACTATGTGTAAGTGAAAATGATATTGTAGTGGATGTATTATAGGTTTTTCTCTTCATTTATTTAGACTGAATAATAACTAGTTGTTTCTATGTGGATATAGCCCATTGTTTCAGTGAATTTCAGCTTATATTTCAAGAAAGGAAGAAGAAGAAATTAGATATGGGTATGGTTGAAAAACCTATTTAGTTGTGCATGTGTTGAATCATATGATTGTGAAGAGATCCTCTTTGGCTTGGGAGGATGACTTGAAAATAAAACAACACTAAAGCAAATGATTGGTTAGACAGATAGTCGAGTGGAATACCTAGCGCTAGTTAGATCCCGAAAGCAAGAGCTTCCTCAAGGGTTATCAATCCATTTATTTTAAAAAATTAAGTTTAGAAAACAAAAGATAAAGTACTTACATTAATAATCAAAAGGTACTAAAATTGAATACAAAAAATGCTTGATAAAGAAATAAACTAAAATGATGAATATAGTACTAAGCAAGTCGATACTAATGCTAGACAGATCAAGTGTACTTCAAAAAAATAGGTTGGGGGTCTATGAACAGACAAATGAAAAGAAAGTTAGATTTGGTTGAGGGTAGGTGGATGAAAATAGCTTGTTGTTATTTTCTACCACAGTGACCATCGATGGTTGATGTGACCATCGACGGTTAAGGTGACTATCGATGATCGAGGTGACCATCAATGGTTGGACAAATTGTCGATGGTCAAGGTGACCATCAACCGTTACTATGTGTTGGGTTTGGGTGGTGAAAAATCTAATTGATGGTATCATAAAAGGAAATTTTGAGATATTGGTTTATACTAGGTTGGTTGTGAAATGGAAATAAAGTAATTGACAAACTAAAAATAAATACTTAACTTATCAGAGATTGATCAGATGAATGGTTAAGGTGGTTGGATCATTGGTGGAGTCTATCATGATTTTGATAGAGTAATGGTATTTGGTTGTAGATTGAGGGGTGATGACAAGTCAACTCTCTGGCATGATGGCTAGATCACTAGATTGCTGGAAAAAGTGACCTGCAAAGAAAGCTCTAGATGCAAAAGCTCTTCAAGTCATGGATCGATCCCTTTTCACCTCCTGATCTTCTCTTCTTATATGTAAGGAAAGAGAGGTGCAATAAGATGTTAATAAGGGATCCAACTTGCTATTTAATTTTAATTTTAACATGCATGGGCTTGCACATGCATTAGACATTCTAATTATAGAAAAGCAAGTCCGAATGAAGGGTTAATTGAACTGATATGGGTGGTAGAACCTGATCATCAATGGTCAAGGTGACCTTTGATGGTCATCTTGACCATTGGTGATCAAGGGCTAAGGTAATGTTTAGTTAAAAGGTGGGTTTAGCCAGTAGGTCAAGTTGACTAGGGTCATGCCTAGTTGTCAGTTGAAAGGATAATGGTTGGGCCCAAGGGGGTCTTGAGGTGGTCCAAGGGAATTATGGCATTCAAAATCATTGTGTGCAGATTTTTAATGTCTAAATTTTCCCCCTTTTTGTTAAGTGGCTTGAATCAACAAGATATAAAATAAAAATGGATTTGTAGATCAAAGGCTTGGTAGTCCTGAGGATGGGAAAGGTGTTCCCCCTAAAACTATGAATTGATTAGGTAAAAATGAATTGAGTGTGGGTTTTATGAGTGGGTAAGCTGATGATGAAGGTGGGTGATAGGTTGGGCACTTGAAGTACAAATATGTGCATACAGTGTGATAAAAGGTGTGATAGCCAAGATCACACATAGACTGGGTTACCATAGTAAAAATAAAGGTCGATGCTTAGATAGACAAATGACTAGTGGATCATGTGACCACATTTAGGCATGGTGGTTGGGAACACTCATAAATACAAGTCTCTTAGGCAAGGTCTATGTTTCCATGGGTATCCAAGGTAGGAAGTGCTCCTGGGGAAAACATAAATTGGTCAGGTGAAGTCATGGGTATCTGAGGTATGAAGTGCTCTTGAGAAGACACCAATTGGTTGGGTGTGTGCACAAGGTATCACAAGTTTAAAAATTGGTCAACATGGTAATTATTATCATTGCAGTCAAAAGGACCAGGCAAAAGTCATTGTAAAATGTGCACTACTTGGGCTGAAATAAACCAATGGCCAGGTGACAAAGTGGTTGTCAAGGTGGGAAGAGAAGGTAGTCTCCTTGGTTAGGTATTCTAAGAAATTTTGGGTGAAGATGATTATTTGTGGCAAAGGAAAACATTTCCCAATATCTTGACTGTCGATGGTCAGGGGGCCTGGGGTTGACCATCAATGGTCACCCTAACCGTTGATGGTTAGGGTTGAAACCCCAAAATTTTGAAGGTCAAAATAAAAAAGTGAGTCATATTAGACTCATTTTATTTTGTGACTTTTGGTGTTTTGATAGTGATAGCTTTGGCATTTTGTGTGAGAAATAGTTGAAGGTGAATGCTAGCAGGTGAAGGTGATTGTTGGGTTGATCGAGCAGATCGAGTGGACCAGTGAATATATAAGGTGGGTGTGGAATGTGGAAAAAGATAGGCAACATGTCCAAAGATTCCTCCTCTATGATGGTCAAGGAATGAGGTAGGGGCTGCATTAAAATTGGTAGTGTAGACATGTTTTTGTTTTGCATGGAAATTGGTAGTGTAGTTGATTGGTGGTTGGGTAAAAACTTGGGTTTGGTTGGTTCTACCCTAGGGTAGGGTTTTCATGGTTTTAAGTGAAATTAGTGGGTTAGTTTCCAAATTGGGAACAATAAGTTAGTTAGGGTAGGTTAGGGGATAGGTAGAGGTAAAAATTTTGTAAGGATTTAGGTAGATTAGGTTTTGTATGGGTGGGTAGATTTTGGGGTAGATTAGGTTTTGGGTGTTTTATCCATGGAACACCCATAGTCACCATCAATGATCAGGACTGACCATTGATAATTGACATCCATAAGGAGTTAGATGCCTAACTGTCAGTGGTCACCATGACCATCAGTAGTCGAGCTAGATGGTAAAAAGTTTGGGTTAAGAGTTAGAAAGGGGGTATAAATAATGTTTGATCAAAGTACAAATGAGATAGGGTAAGCATTTGGTGTAGGAAGCAAGTTTCAGGTATTGGTTGTAGGAGGTTGAGAAATGATCAAATGGGTAAAGCTAGGTAGCTATAAAAGAGGGTGATATTGATTTTGGTAGTTATTGGGCTATTGATTTTGTTAGTTAAAAGAATGGGGATTGGCTCTCAATTAGGGTATAGGTAACATTTGATTTAGGGATAAGGTAAAAATAGGTTAGGGTAGGATAAATGAAGTAGATGAGAGATGGGTGTGATTGGTTAAGTTTACAAACAACAATAGTAAAGGGAACTAAATGTGTCTTCTAATGAACCTTATAGGTGTAGGAGCAGATCCAAATGTGGGATTAGGTACCTTACATCTTCATGCAGATCCACCAAAGGATGATTCTAGTGGATTTGGCACATATGGAGTAGGTTGAGCTTAAAGCAATGCAATACCACCAACACATATCAAGAGATACATCAATGATAATGGCCCTCATTGAGAGATGGAATCTAGCCATGAACACCTTCCTACTACCTACCAATGAGATGACTATCTTGCTATAGGATGTGCACATGATCACACACTTGCCCTTTTAGGGCAATCTGATATACCATATTGAGTGAGAAGAATGGGAGTTCTTGGAGTTGATATATGGAGATGACCATGATCATGTTAGGTGGTATGGTGTGGGTTTCAGTTACTCTATGCTCTATTAGAGGGTGAAGGGTGAGAGGAGATTGATGACCATGATTATGATGGTTGTGTCATGCTTTACCCTTCTAGATTTGAGTAGTGAGAGGCTTCCCTATCTACTGCTAGAAGTGTTGGTCGAGATGTTGCTAGGATGCACAATATTTGGATGGGTACCTATGCTACTTGTTTATATATACATGGAGTTATGGGGATTCAGATCTCACAAAAGGTACAAAATTAACATCAAGCTTGTCCTACACTACTGGGCTTACGAGCACGTCTGAGTACTGAGACTAATGGGGCTGTTGTGGGTGGGGTATGCTCAGATAGATTTCCCAGTTGATTTCATATGGTGGAGAGATGACTTTACCACTTTAGGTGTAGGAGGAGTTCATGATGTAGATTGGTTTAAGGGTGCACTAGATGCATTGGTGATTAATGATGTTACTTGGAGGCCATATGTCAGGTTTCTAGAGTGGGTCAGATACAAGAGGTAGACTTTATCTCTATAGAGTTATAGGTGGATATTTGATATGAGGGATGGGAAGGTAGAGCTCATCTCATTTGATGGGTGCAAAAATAGTTCAACTTGGTACAGGGTATCCCAGGCCCATTTCCCAAATATAGGTAGAAGGATTCAGGGATCCTACCACCTAAGCCTCATCTAGTATAAACCTTACTAGATCATGAGGAGTTGTCAGCATGACTAGTGATATATTATGTAAGTTTTCTAGATGGTTACCCTCCATGGTACTAGGCTCTTTATGTGACAATAAACTTTGGTGGGGATGATAGTGGCAGATAGCTTATGGATGTTGACCCAACTAGTAAAGTTCAATAGGTATAGGTTTAGGGAGGTGCCCCAGATGCATAGGTAGGAGTGGTGCTAGGCACTATATAAACATAGGTTAAAACATTATAAGGTCAGCTAGCAGCTTTATAGGGTCAAGTGGATACCCTTACAAGTGAGAGGGACTAGGCTAGAGCTTCATTAGCCTTGGTTACCCAAGAGAGAGACTCTTTGAGACAGAGGGGAGGAGGAGCCATAACACCTACATAACCACCAAACACTATCCCCATGGCATGATACCTAACCACAGTGGAGGAGTTACTCTACTATGAGGCTATAGTCCTGAGGTAGTGTCTTGATGAGCCCTGATGGGGTGGGTATAGAACTAGTTGGTAGGTAGTGCCAATGTGACAACACCAGGTTAGTGGGATACTTTCATAGGTGGGAAAATAGGTACATCAAGAGGATAAACACCAGGAGGCAGTGGTGCTCCTAGAGATATTGGTCTCCTAGGGGCATAATCATGACATGGTTTATATATATTATATGTTGTATATCATTTTGATACCAGCCTGTGAACCAATACAGTGAGATATACATTTTGAGAGAGAGACATGTATATTTTTATATAAATTATGGTGCTAGATTCATGATTTATATATGATCCTTGTTTATTGCTCATGGTTTATGGTTTACTTTGATGTGATGTTCATGATGTGATGTTTGTATTGATCATTGATGTTGTTATATTGATTATGCATACTTTATGGATATTGATGTGGACTCACCTAACTAGGCATGTGACAGCTTTTATTTATGTTAATAATGATACTTATGTCATTTATGGTTATGATGATGATGTTTATGCTAAAATGTAATAAGTATATGCTTCCTTATTTGGATTTAGACATGTGGTAGAAATGGTTGATTGCTTTATTGTTCATGGATGATATGATATGATTCTGATGGTTATGTTGATGATGATGTGCTTGCTTATGATAAAGGTTGATATGATGTTATGAGTATGGTTGTTTTTATTTTTCTTAAGGTAAAACACATGAGGTAAGTTAATTAACAACACTAGATGTGAGAATGAAGAATATAATCAAAAGACAAACGTCTTAGTGAAAATATCAACTAGTCATGACATGATAGGAAGAGGGCATGATGCTTCTTCTTTGACAAGGAATAAAATAAGACCGAAGTTTGCTTGGCTTAAAAAACTCAAACCCTTTGAATGATTCACATTAGCATTCTTTAGTTGGTTAAAAAGGTTTCTTGATTAAATAATGTCAAGTAAGCTCAAAATCCCTTATAGTGTATAAAGGGGAGATGGATGAAAATGGAACCTTCTTGTGAGACTAGCATGCATCTTTTGGAGGTTGAAAAAGAGTCAGTATAAATAAGTCTATGTCATATAAAGTATAGACTGATTGATGCGGGAAGTCTAATCATGAGAGCTGATTGCAACTTTCAAGATTATTGTGCTTATGAGAGCTAATTATGGCTTTCAAAATTCTTCTATTTTTGCTTTTGGTTGATGATGGGTATTTTGCTTATTACTTAGGAGGGTTGGGGAAGTTGATCAATTTGGGAAGCTTCAAAAAAATTTCTTGTTTTGAAAATTGCCTTACTCATCCATCCTTCAAGGGAGTGGTCTAAGTTTGTGTGCTTTGTGTTGGGTGAATATTTTGTCAACCAGCTAACTGGTGAGCAAAATAGGTCTCTTCAACCACAACATAGGGAGATTGGTCATCTAAAGTTGTAGGTTTACCACATCCAAAGGGGACAAATCTCTCCTCTCATCAAGGGGAGGTTCCCTATAGGTATAAAGTGCTATATACTATATATATAAGCTAAAAATGACACTCAGGGGTAGGATATACCATCCATCTCTCTTCTTTCAAAGATGATGCTCACAAATCAAAGGAGAAATCCTAGGTGATTGGTGAAGGTACTTCTCTTCTTTCAGAAGTATTCAGCTAAGAGCCAAATCCCTTCTTGGATAGTAGAAATCCTGGTGAAATGATAGAAATCACTTCTCTTCTTTCAGAAGTGCTTGTTCTTGCAAACAACAAGAATCTTTTTGGTAGTGACAAGTAACTGGTAATAGAGTAACCAATAATCTAAGATGTAGCACAAAGTCTCCACCTTGACTGCCCAAGAGTGAGATACGAATAACAATGGGGGCACAAAGTCATCCCAACGTCCTTTACATAGAAATACAAAATAAACACACACTGAAGATGACTATGTTAGCACAAAGTCTAAAAGTAGCTGGCTTCAGGATGCCTTCCTTGTCACTTCCACTAGCTCTACTTGTTAAATTGCATAAACAAGAATAAATTTAGGAAACAGACATAAGAACAATCTCCTAGAATGATACAAGCTAAAATAGCACAAAGTCTGAAGGTAACTTGCTTTTTGATTCAAACAAAAGAATATGATAAACAATCTGAGCTCAAAGTCTCAGTAATGCCTTTCAATTTGGGTAGAGTTTTGCTTCTGGTAATGGAAAGATCTCCCTTTAAATGATACAAGAGATTACATTATATAGAGGCCAAGGGAGGCTTGGCACTTTGTCCCATGGAGCGACCCATGCTGTGCATTAATGCCTTGGATGCATTTTTGGTTTTGTCAGGGAGAGCCATGCTGGAGTAAGTCAGCTGCCTTAACTGTGGCATGTTGATTCATCTCCAATGTCGTCTCCTGAGCCAGAGTCAATTATTATATTACCTACTATCTGTGTAGTTGTCCACTTTGCCTTTACTTCAAAGGGGACAAACAGGCTGTGCTTTCAATGCTTGCAGGCCCAAATACCTACTTGGTGGACTGTTCCACCTACTAGAAGTAACTTTTGCTGATATTTCCCTTTTTGTCCCTTCTTCCTTTTGGCCCTGGCCTTAAGGTCTTTGAATGCATTCAGATTTGCATTCTAATCCTATAAAGATCAATAGACACTTTATCACTGTAAATTTGATGTCTATGGGTCTTTCATCTTTTGAAGGTTAATGGCTAGTCAGTCATCCTAAATTTGACATTTATGGGCCTGCCATTCTCCTTAGCAATTTATTCATGCCTTTCTCATTTGCTATGGCTGCTTTTTGTTGTGACACAGGAAAGGACATGTGGTAGCTTTCACAGCTTTGAAATGAGCTTATTGGAATAAGCTTTGAAACTTGTTAGAAAACTGAGGCATGGATGTAGACACTTATCACACTCCACTGAGTTGGAGCGGGACACATGGCAAGTTCTACTTATTTGAATCTTGTTCAAGATTGTGTCTCAGCATACAACACTTGGCAGCGTCCGCTGCACTCTGAGACTTGATTTTTTTCAAAGGGAACTTGCCCTTTAGGGTCTTGAAAGACTGTTCACTTTTTGAGTGTCGATTGTCCCCTCGCAAGGGTACTTACCCTTCGAGATCCCCTGGGTGGCCTTCGGGCTTTAATTTCTTCGATTAGGCTTGACCCTTTATTTCCTTCAGACAAAATGTTTGAAGGAATTCTTACAGACAATTTGTTTGAAGGAAATATTTCCTTGGCTATGTGTCTCTGTATTGAGAGTGCCCTATCTTTGACACATGGCATGTTCTGCTACTTCAAACAAGTGACACATGGCATCTTTCACTAGAATAGGCAAGGACACTTGGTAGCATCCACAACTTTTTAGAAACTTTTGAGAGTCCCATAGGAAATGACACATGGCAGCTTCTATTGAGCTCTAGAAACACTACAAAAACATTTAAGATTCATTTTAGATTCATCTAAAAGATGACACGTGGTAGTCTCTATTTACTTTATCAACAAAACCTGGGACTCACCAGTCCTAACTAAAAAGTCATGGATGTCAACACTTAGAGGCTTTTGACAAGTTTTACTAGGGACATGTGGCAACTTTCACTCAGTTTTAGCAATCACATAGAGGGTGACACTTGGAGCATTTTGCTTATTCATTTAGCAACTTGCCTAGGACCCACCACAGTCTTTAATTGATAATGAAACCAAAGGAAGATGCAGTGACTGTTGACACTTGGCAGCCTCCACCGATCTCTACAGGTGACACATGGCATGTTCCATTGCTTTGAGAAAAAGACATTGAAACCTTCTATAGCTGCCACTTGTCAGTTTCTGTGGAACTCTACAAGGGACACGTGGCATGTTCCACTACTTTGGAATGCAAAACATAATGTGCTTCGACAGATGACACTTGGCAGCTTCCACTAATCCCTTTCTTTTGCACACACCTTTAAACCATTTGACTAAAATAACCCTGGAAATGCATAAGTGCTAAAAACTTGCTCTTTCAAAGGAGTTCACTTGTTGAAGCCATTAGACCCTTTGAATCTGTCAATTTCAAATAGGTTGAGTCCGTAGAAACATCTCTACAGAGTCCATAGATTTAAGCCTACAGAGTCTGTAGATTTATGAGAAGCTTGAAAAATGAGGAATTTATAAGCTCAGAACAAATTTTGAAAAGGGAAGAGATGATTTGGTCTGTGCAAGGCCAAAATAGTTTATATGTTATCCCAAAAATGAGTGACATTTTTTGGGGACAATAGCTGGCTCTAGTTGGAGAACTTCCTTCAGTTGGAAACTTGAAACACAGCTAAGGAGAGTAGAAACTAGAATCTCTAGTGCCTTGAAGTATGCCATTGGGCTATGGAGTCGTGCTACCCAAAAAAAAAGGCTCAAAAAAATGAAAATGAAAAGCATGAAATAGAAACAAAATACTATAAAAATATACATATGTACAGGGGACTCGTCTGATACTTCAAGAGTTGAAGTGCTTCAGGTGCTACCCATTGTGAGGCAGAGAAAAGAGAGTGCCATCTTGATATTTCAATAGGAAAATATTTTCACCATTGAGATGATGAATAGTAAAAGGGCCCCTCCATATGGAATCAAACTTCCCATGCATCCCCTTTGGTTCTCTTCTCTTGTCCCACAATAGAACTTGATCTCCAATCTAGAAATCATGGTTCTTTGCTTTTTGGTCGAAGAGCTTCTTCACCAGACCTTGATGGGTAGCAATTTAGTCCACCACTATAGTTCTCTACTTGTCCAGCTCAGTAAGGCACATGATCCTCTTATCAAGGGATGCTTCATATGTTTGGTCTTCAATTTCCTTAGCTAATTTCAATGCTAGCAATTCCAAGGTGATTGGTATCTCAACATTGACACCATAAAGAAGTTGGAAAGGAGACATACCAATTACTCTCTTTGGTGTAATTTTATTTGCCCATAGAGCATCAACCAATGCTTTATGCCATGTCCTTTGGTTGTCATCCACCAGCTTCTTGATGATAGTCACCAAGTTTTTATTGCTTGATTCGACCTGTCCATTCCCTTGTGGAAAGTAATCAGAAGAGTGGGAGAGTGTAATCCCATAGTAGAAATAGAATTGAGTAATCTCCTAGGAAGTGAAACAAGCTGCATTGTCAGTGACAATCTTGGTTGGGACCCCAAACTTGGAAATGATGTTCTCTTTAAGGAAATTGCATACTACTTCTGAAGTAGCATGTTTGGTTGGAACAACTTCCACCCACTTGGTGAATTAGTCTGTTGCTGTAAGGACATAATCATGTCCAGCACTTGAAGATGGGTTTACGACACCAATAAAGTCAATTCCCCATTGCTGGAATGGCTCCTCTATGACCACTGGCTTGAGAGGTAGGGCACCTAACTTGGGTCTTCCGACAAATTGCTGGCATAGTTCACATTCCTAACCCACTTATATGCATCTTGAAAAAGAGCTGGCTAATAGTACCTGGCTTGCAAAATTTTATGGGTAGTCACAGGCACAAAAAAATGTCCTCCACAGGCCAAATTATGGAAGGACTTCAAAAGTTGGCTTTGCTTCTCCTTGTCCACATAGCAAAGGAACACTCCATCAGGGCTCCTCTTGTATAGGCCATTGTCGCAGAGGATAAAATTTACAGCTTTCATCTTGATGATTCTCATTTATTTATAAGATAGGTGAGCAGGACACTCACCATAAGTGAGAAAATGAGTAATACCTGAATACCACTCATTTATGGTGGAGACAAAGAGGACTATTGGCACATCTTCTTCTACTGATTCTTCATGCTCTGTTTCTCTCGGCTTGTTATTATCAATTAGTTGGCATAGCCCCTTTCCATGCACCAGCTTTGTTGGTTTGATGACCAAGTCAAACTCCTAGATCTTTGTAACCCAATTACCTCTTTTCATCCCAAACTCCTGCTGAGTTAGTATAGATTTGACTGTGGTGTTAGGAACCAAGGCAATAGTGCATGAATTGAAGATGTAGAAGCAAAAATGCTTCACTGCGTTCACCACTGCATAAGCATGCTTCTCTATGTTTGAGTACTTCAGCTCATGAGCAGTGAGAGGATAGCTAATGAAAAAAATGGGGGATTCCATACCTTCTTTATTCTGTTGAACTAAAATGGCTAAAAGTGTGTGTTTTGAAGCATATTTATATATGGTGAACTCTTTGTTATAGTCTGGACAAGCTAGAATTAGGGCGTGGGCAATGGTAGTATTGATATCCTCAAATGTTGACTTGCCTTCTTCAGTCTAGCTGAAGGTGGCCTTTCCCTTCATCTTGTTTACAATGTGCCTAGTCTTCTCAACAAACTCGGGGATGAACCTTTGTAAGAAATTCAACTTTCCAAAGAAAGAGTGAACAACAGTCTTACTAGTGGGAAAGGTAAGCTCTTGGATATACTTGAATCTGTCTGAGTCAATCTTTATGCCCTCTTTAGACATAATGTGTTTGATAAGTTTCCCCTCTATTACTCCAAAGACTAACTTCTTTGGGTTTAAGGAAATGCCATTCTGGTGGCAGCATTCCAACACTCATTGTAAATGGTGCACATGATCTGGGTGATGCTTAGAGAAGATGGTCAAGTCATCAAAATAAACTACAATGAACTTACCCATCTCATCCTTGAAGGTAAGGTCTATTTATCTTTGGAAGGTGGCACTAGCATTAATCAAGCTAAAAGGCATCCTTCTATATGCAAGCGCGCCCCAAGGTGTGGTGAAAGCAGTCTTATGTTGGTCTGCCTCACTAACTTCAACCTGATTATATCTTGAGAAGCCATCTAGCATTGATAACATCTTCGAACCCGTCACTATTTGAAGCATTTGATCCATGATTGGTAAAGGATAATTATCCTTCAAGGATGCCCGATTCAAATTCCTAAAACCCACATAGAGGTGAATTTCACCATTCTTCTTCCTTACAAGCACTAAATTTGCAATCCATATGGAATGATGGATTGGAAAGATTATCTTGGCATTTAGCATTTTTTTTATCTCAGATGGAATAGTACCTGATATTTGAAGATTATACTGCTTGAACTTTTCCCTGTAAGGTGTCAAATCAGCCTTGAGAGGAATGTCATGTCAAATTTAATCAGGCCTGAGTGACTTCAAGGCATCGTAGAAGTATGCTAGGATCTCCATGTACTGGTTGAGCAAAGTAGTGAACTTAAACCTCTCCTTAGGAGTACAACATTTACCAATGTTAACCATCTTGGGATCTCCCTTGGTTCCTAGATTTACTTGATCAAACTCTTGGGAGGAGCTTGAATTTGTTTGCTACTATTTGATGAATCTATCATGTTTTTCAAATAACTTCTCAAGGGAAATTAGGCCTTTGAGAATCTTATTCCTTTTAAGTTGCAGGAACTCCTCACCTACATTTGTATTTGATTCAGGAGTTGGTTCACACTTTTGAGGTTCACTGCCTTCAAAATGCAACCATTCAAAGCTGTCCTTTTACTCCAAGAAGGCAATGATTTGGTTGTCATTGTTGAACACTTGCCAATGATTGACATTATTAGGTACACTTGGTCTAAAGACTAGCTCAATAGTGTACTTGTTTCCTTTGAAGTCTGGGTGGGGGACCAAGAGAGTAACTAAAACGGCTAGTGCATCAGCTCGTCATTGAAATATCTAGGAATTGTAGAGATGTTGAAAGCATCAAAGTTTTCAATTTGGTCTAAGACTAGATTACGGTAGTGGTGCAATCTCTCATTCTTGGTTTGGTATAGGTTTTTCACCTGGGAATCCTCTAGTTCAACATCTCCTTTGGCATGAAGGAGCTTGATGCCTTTGTCTTGAGCAGCCCTCAATCCAAGCAATAGAGACTTATATTCAGCTGTGTTATTAGTGTTGTTGAGCTACAACTTATAGGATGAAGGAAAAATATCTCCTTGAGGAGATATCAACACAACTCTAGCTCCTGAAGTAGTGGAAGAGCAGTTGCCATTAAATTCAATAATCCATACCTCATTTGATACTGACTTTTCTTTGGATTCTTCTTCATTCAGAGGAGGAGATTCTTCCACACTTGCATTGCACTTTGCCAATTATTCTACTTTTTTAGCTGAACATATTTCCAGGTTGTCACCTGTAGGAGCTTCATTAGATGCCTCATGAACTTCATCCATAGATAGAAAGTAGTTACCTATGCTTGAAGATTCAAACAGATTTTGAGCTTCAAGTGTTGAGGTCTGGGCAACCACGTATTTCATTTCCTTCTCAGGGAGCAGCCTCTTCATAACACCTTTGACTAGAATCCTCGCCTCTAATAAATCCATGCTCAATTCACCACCAACATCCCTACAAAAATTCCACCCAAGAAGGATGCCATATGATGTTGGGACATCAGCCACCAAGACAGTCATCTTGAATCTTTTGTCTGGGAACGCTGCAAACACAAATTGGGCATCTTTAATTTGTCTCAACAGAGATACTTGCTTATTCTCCATGGAGAAGCATCTACCAAATGTCTTGGTTAGTGTGAGGTTAAGAGATTTAGTCACTTTAGCAGGCATGACATTGTCTGAAGCTCTGGAATCAATAATGTAGTTATTTAGCTGATGACCATTTATTAGCAATGAGACATAAAAAGGTTTAGTCCTACCAGGAGTGGTAAGGGGAGAGATGACAAGGTTGTTCCAGGTGAGTGCATCTTTGGGGGGATCATAAGTCACTTTGGGAATTGCTTGTTCCATAGGGACATTCTGATTTTTAACACATTGAACCAGTTTGTCTAATTGCTCAAGACGGGACTGTAAAAATTCAAATTTAGACATTTGAATTTTGGTTTTTTTAATATGGCCAATGATATCAAATGTTGGAAATGAACTAGGCATAGAGGATGGGAGTTCATCCTTTTGAGTTTTGGGAGGGGAAGAACTAGACTACGAATTTGAAGTTGAAGGTGCAAAAATGTTTGGGGTACTTACCTTTCTAGCAGTCACCAGGTCTTTTGGCTAGAAGGGTAGAGTGGTCCCACATTTAACAATTGAAACTACTGGTTGAGGTTGTTCCTCTATCTTTTCTTTATCAACTTGTTGAACTGATTGATTCTTGGATCGAGTGAATATAGCATTGACCCCTCAGCTGCATTGCCTTCACTTCTGAGTTCATCTTGATAATTCAGAAAATTGATATTAGAGTCGCCAGCTAATTCTTCTTCCTCAGTGAAGAGATTAGCATCATCTTTAGGACTCAACTCAGGCTAGAATGAGAAATCTGATTTAGCTTCAAGATATCCAACCACTGAGTTAGTTGGAGGTGCTTCAATGGCAAGGTTATTCCTCTAAGGGGGAGGAAGATGATTGGTTTGCACTTGGTTCTTGGTAGCATGGCCTTGGTAGGAATGATTAGGGAATGTCCTCCTTGGTACATCTCTGTATGAAGGAGTAGATGATGTCCCTTGTGCCATTTATTTTCTAAGGGCTAGTAATTCATTTACTAGCTTTTGCACCATTGGATCAGTGGTGGCTGAAGGGGAGTATTTAGAGGAAGAAGAAGATTTACCTTTGTTTGGATCTCTTCTTATCTTTCCTGCCAAGATAAGGTCATCTTCCACTTTGGTAGCCAAATCTTAAGTAGCCTCAAGGTCTATGTGGCCAACATGTCTTAGCAAAAAACTCACTTCAAGCAGTTGTGAGTTGATGAAGAAGCACTTGAGGTTTTGAGGTGTCAGTTGAGCAATAGCAGGAATTTAGTTTCTCAGCTTATCAAACTTTGCTATGAAATCCCTCATAGGCTCATGAGGTTCCTTCTTCATTTGTGTGAGCTGGGCCAACAATGCATGTGCATCTTCTGTAGGCTTGAATCTAGCCTCAAATTTGGCTTTAAGTGTGTCCCAATCAGTTATTGATCTAGCTTGCAGATGGTAAAACTAGTCTGCAACAACACCTTGTAGTGTTTCCATAAAAATCCTAACTGCCATGTCCTTGAATTACACTCCTATTATGCCATAGGATATGCTGAAGGCTACAACATGTTCATCAGGATGAACCTTCCCATCACCAATTTTTTTTGAGAAATTCTTTCTTAAGCTGCATGGAAGTTCATGCAAGGGTGGAGTCAAATTTAGTGGGCCAAAAGAGTTACCCCAGGGGCCTCGAACTACCATGATTGGATTATTGAAAGTAGGAATAAAAAATCTTGGTGGAATTTGGATAGGTAAAGCTCTGCTAACAATAGAAAAAGTAGCTCTACCTTGTGTTGGTGTCCTGGTACTGGTAGGAGGGATACTCTTGGATCATTGAACTTGAAGTTAGGGAGAAAGTAAGTCAAAATTTCCTTGCTGCACCAACTCAAAGATAGGGTCAACAAAACCTTGAACTCTCTGGCTTTTGGTATAGCGTAGAGTTGCCAGATTATGAAACAAAAATGGAAAAAGATTGGTCTTACTTAAATTTGAAGCTTGAGGCTTCAAACTGCTTGTCCTTCCCTAGTGGAGTCACCAAAAATTGTTGGGTGAATATTTTGTCAACCACCTAATTGGTGGGCAAAATAGGTCTCTTCAACCACAACATAAGGAGATTGGTCATCCAAAGTTGCAGGTTTACCACATCTAAAGGGGAAAAATCTCTCCTCTCATCAAGGGGAGGTTCCCTATAGGTATAAAGGCACTATATACTATATATATAAGCTAAAAATAACACTTAGGTGTAGGATATACCATCCATCTCTCTTCTTTTAGAGATGATGCTCATAGATCAAAGGAGAAATCCTGGGTGATTGGTGAAGGTACTTCTCTTCTTTTAGAAGTAACATTCAACTAAGAGCTAGATCCCTTCCTGGATAGTAGAAATCTTGGTGAAATGATAGAAATCACTTCTCTTCTTTCAGAAGTGCTTGTTCTTGCAAACAACAAGAATCTTTTTGGTAGTGACAAGTAACTGGTAACAGAGTAACCAACAATCTAAGATGTAGCACAAAGTCTCCACCTTGACTGCCCAAGAGTGAGATACGAATAAAAATGGGGGCACAAAGTCATCCCAACATCCTTTACATAGAAATAGAAAATAAACACACACTGAAGATGACTATGTCAGCACAAAGTCTGAAAGTAGCTGGCTTCAGGATGCCTTCCTTATCACTTCCACTAGCTCTACTTGTTAAATTGCATAAACAAGAATACATTTAGGAAATAGACATAAGAACAATCTCCTAGAATGATACAAGCTAAAACAGCACAAAGTCTGAAGGTAACTTGCTTTTTGATTCAAATAAAAGAATATGATAAACAATCTGAGCTCAAAGTCTCAGTAATGCCTTTCAATTTGGGCAGAGTTTTGCTTTTGGTAATGGAAAGATAACCCTTTAAATGATACAAAAGATTACATTATATAGAGGCCAAGGGAGGCTTTGCACTTTGTCCCATGGAGTGACCCATGCTACGCATTAATGCCTTGGATGCATTTTTGGTTTTGTCAGGGAGAGCCATGTTGGAGCAGGTCAGCTGCCTTAACTGTGGCATGTTGATTCATCTCCAATGTCTTCTCCTGAGCCAGAGTCACTCATTCTATTACCTATTATTCATGTAGCTATCCACTTTGCCTTTACTTCAAAGGGGATAAACAGGCTATGCTTTAAATGCTTGCAGGCCCAAATACCTACCTGGTGGACTATTCCACCTACTAGAAATAACTTTTGCTGATATTTCCCTTTTTGTCCCTTCTTTTTGGCCCTAGCCTTACAGTCTTTGAATGCATTCAGGTTCACATTCTAAGCCTATAAAGATTAACAGACACTTTATTGTAGTAAATTTGATGTCTGTGGGTCTTTCATCTTTTGAAGGTTAACAGCTAGTCAGTCATCCTAAATTTGACATTTTCAGGCCTGTCATTCTCCTTAGCAATTCCTTCATGCCTTTCTCATTTGCTATGGCCGCTTTCTATTGTGACACAGGTGAGGACACATGGCAGCATCCACAGCTTTGAAATGAGCTTATTGGAATAATGTTTGAAACTTGTTAGAAAATTGAAGCGTGAATGCAAACACTTGTTGCGCTCTGTCGAGTTAGAATGAGACATGTGGCAAGTTCCACTTCTTTGAAACTTATTTGAGACTGTGTCTCAGCATATGACACTTGGCAGCTTCTGTTGCACTTTGAGACTTGATCTTTTCTAGAGGGCACTTGCCCTTTGGGGTCTTGAAAGACTATTCACTTTCTGAGTGTCGATTGTCCCCCCACAAGGGTACTTACCCTTTAGGATCTCTCAGGTGGCCTTCGGGCTTTAATCTTCAGTTAGGCTTGACCCTTTATTTCCTTTAGACAAAATGTTTGAAGGAATTCCTTTAGATAATTTGTCTGAAGGAAATATTTCCTTGGCTCTGCGTCTCTGTATTGAGAGTGCCCCATCTTTGACACGTGGTGCATTCCACTGCTTCGAACAAGTGACACGTGGCATCTTTCACCAAAATAGGCAAGGACACTTGGAAACATCTACAACTTCTTAGAAACCTTTGAGAGTCCTATAGGATATGACATGTAGTGGCTTCTGCTAAGCTCTAGAAACACTACAAAAACATTCAAGATTCATTTCAGATTCATGTGAAAGATGACATGTGGCGGTCTCCGTTTACTTTATCAACAAAACCCAGGGCTCACCAGTCCTAACTAAAAATTCACAGATGTCGACACTTGGAGGCTTCTGACAAGTTTTACCAGGGACACATGGCAACTTCCACTTAGTTTTAGCAATCACACAGAGGGTGACACTTGGAGCATTTTGCTTATTCATTTATCAACTTGCCCAAGACCTGCCATAGTCTTTACTTGATAATGAAACCAAAGGAAGATGCAATGACCATTGACACTTGGCAGCCTCTGTCGACTCTGCAGGTGACACATGGCACATTTTACTGCTTTGAGAAAAAGACATTGAAACCTTCTGTAGCTACCACTTATCACTTTTTGTAGAACTCTATAAGGGGCATGTGGCATGTTTTGCTGCTTTGGAATGTAAAACAAATGTGTTTCGATAGATGACACTTGACAGCTTCTAATCATCCCTTTCTTTTGTGTGCACCTTTGATCCATTTGACTGAAACAACCTTGGAAATGCATAAGTGCCAAAAACTTGCTCTTTCGAAGGAGTTCACCTGTTGAAGCCATTGGACGCTTTGAATTTGTCAATTTCAAGCATGTTGAGTCTTTAGAAACATCTCTGTAGAGCCTGTAGATTTAATCTTGCAGAGTTCATAGATTTAAGCCTGCAGAGTTCGTAGATTTATGAAAAGCTTGAAAAATGAGGAATTTGGAAGCTCTAAACAAATTTCAAAAAGGGAAGAGATGATTTGGTCTGTGCAGGGCCAAAATAGTTCATATGTTGTCCTAAAAATGAGTGACATTTTTTGGGGACAACACTTTGTTTAATGCCTTTGATGGCTATCCTTCAAGGGAGCAATCCACCTTACTTTGAGAAATTTTGAATATGTTTTTAAATAATTATCCTTCAAGGGAGAAATCTACAAATGATAGGAATGACCCATGATTGTTATTGGTTTTGATTTTACCTTTTGCTTGTTTGATTTTTCTTGACATAGAATTGATTATATAGGCTTAAGGGTTCACCTTTATGAAGGTAAAAATAAAATCACAAAAAGGTTGATTAGGTGTAAATAGGATTAGGTGACAATAACCATGGTAATTCATCCTTATGAAAAGGGGTGGAAAGTACCATGAGAATCATGACATGGGTAGAGTCATGGTACCCATCCTTGAATATTAGGCTATGATTGTGATGGAAAATCACATGATTCAATTTTAATCAATTGCCCCTAAAATAAGGAGATGGAATGTGGTTTGAAAGCAAGGGATGAGCTTAAGTTAAACAAAAGGTGAGCTTGATCCTTCTTCAAAAAAGAAAGGACACAAATGCAAATCATTGAGGCGTTTAGGTTCTCGGTTGCCTTCAAGAGAGGACAACTAGTAAACTCCTGATCCATACTTGTAAGTGATGCAATAAGGTCCAAGCTAATTGAAAAGAAACTTGCCATGCTTGTTTTTCTCCATATTAGTGACATGTTGATTTTCCTTTAAGATGAGGTATATGATGTTGAATGCTCACCCTTTAAGGTGTTTGTTATAGGCATGTTTGATGCATTCTTGATAGACATGAAGATGGGTAAGGGTGGCTAAATTACACTCATCAAGTAGCTCAAGCTGGGCTAAATAATGTTGATGATAATCATCTTCAGAAATGAGATCTTATAAAGATACATGAATAGATGGGATTTGGACTTCGAGATGTAAGACAATCTATGCTCCAAACATAAGAGAGAATGGGGTAAGACCTATTAGGGTTCAAATTCTAGTACGATATGCCCATAGGGTAAAGGGAATGTACAAATGCCAATCATGACTAGATGTATTGACCATTTTAGTGAGCAAGTTGTTAAGAGTTTTGTTAGAGGCTTCCACCTGTCCATTCACTTGAGGTTGATAGGGGGAGGAGAAACTTAACTTAATCTTGAACACATCATAAATACCCTAGACTTGTTTATTTTAAAAATATTTTCCATTGTTGGTGATAATTTTGTGAGGAACACTAAAGCAACAGATGATGTGATGGTTGATAAAGTCAATGATATTTTCTACTTTAGTTGAGACTAAAGGAATAACCTCTATGCATTTGGTAAAATACTTGATCATGGTGATAAAATAATGGTGTTGCTTTGAAGAATGTGGGTTAATTTCACTAATAAAGTCCAAACCTCATTATGAGAAGGGCCAAAAATCAGTAGATACACAAATATTATGGTTAGGTGTGTGATGCAAATTGGCATGTTTTTGGCACTTAACACACATTTTCACATAATCATAATAGTATTAATTGAGGGTAAACCAATAATATCCAATGTGAAAGATGTACTTAGCTATCTTGATGCCACTATAATGTCCCACATAGATCCCATCATGCATTTCCTTGATAGCATGAGAGGTTTCGTGACTACATAGGCAATGAAAGAGGAGACCATCAAAGCCATGTTTGTAAAGAATTCCCCCCATTATGGTATAACATTATGTACTTTGGATAAATTTTATTCAATCATTTTTGGAAAGATGAAAAGGAATGATGGAAAGGTTAAGATAGTCTAAGGTCTGCTGATACCAAAGATCAGGTTAGGTCTCTTCCATATTAAAAATGGTGGAAGAGTTTGGTTAGACATAAAAAGGTTAGGTAAGTATATGTATAATGACATATAAATTAAATGTAGAAGGTGCAGATAGGATTTGAGAGGTGAGGGAAGCTATGGTGTTGATGAACTTATTGGTAGATTATAGGGTGGATTGGATATGGTAGTGTTCAAATGATGTTAAGAGTTCATCAACTAGCTATTTGTACTATTATAAAATATCATTCTTACACCATCAAGAGCCATTGATTTTATTAACCACAAGTTGGGAGTCACCAAAGATGTTGATCATTTTGACTCCCAAGGCTAACGTAGTTTGAAGGCCTATGACAAGGGCTTCGTACTCAACCATATTGTTGGTACACTCGAAAGCTAGCTTGAAGGATAAAGGGAGGGGTTCTCTACAAAGGGGGATAAGGATGATGCTATCTCCCCTCCCATGTTGATACTTTGATCCATCAAAAAACATGGTAACTTGATAGGTGAAGTCTACTTGAGAGAGGGTCATGATGGACTCATTTGAGAACTCAAGAGGAGGAGGTTGGATGTCCGCGAGTAGTGCTTTAGCCAATTGGTTGACAATGACTTGCCCTTTAATTAATTTTTGTTGAAGGAACTCAAGGTCAAAATTTGCTAAAAAAATGAGCCACTTGGCCATGCGTTCATTTTGGTATGGCTTGGAATGCATATACTTGAGTGGGTCGATATTGGTTATGACATAGGTCTTGGGGTTAAGAAGGTAGTGGCAAAGTTTGGTGGCCATGAAGACTAAATCCAAGCAAAGTTTCTCAGTATGGGTGTATCAAGTCTCATACTTTACAAGCATGCAACTAATATAGTATATGGCTTGCTCTTTGTGTTGTTCATCCTGATGAACAAGCATTGCCCCTAGGGAGTGGTTGGTGTTGGAGATATAAAGGTTGAACTGTTGATAATCCTTGGGAGGGGTGAGGATAGGTGAAGACAAAAGGTAATTTTTGAGTGAATTAAAGGCCTTTTGATAGTCATCACTCCACTTAAAATATACATCCTTCTTTAAAATCTGATGAAAGGGTTGGCATCGATCTGAGAGTTGTGAGATAAGTGACAAATAGATTGGAGCTTCCCCTACAAACTATGGAGTTACTTGAGGTTGATCAAAGGAAGCGTGTTGAGGATGGATTTGATTTTGAAAGGGTTGACTTTGATTCCCTAAAGGGAGAAAATAAAGCCAAGAAGCTTTCCTAACAAGACCCAAAAAATGCACTTCTTGGGGTTAAGGTAGACATAGTAATGGATGAGGTACTCAAAGATAATCTTGAGAATAGCCAAATGATCTTTATGATATTCATATTTCCCAAGAAGGTCATTAACATAATCTTTGACAATTTTGTGGATAAGGTTATGAAAGATAAAAGTCATGGCACATTAGTAGGTTGCACCAACATTCTTTAGTTTGAAAGGCATGACTCTATTGCAGAATGTCCCTCATAGGGTGATAAAGGTAGTTTTGTGCTGATCTTTGGGGGTAATTAGGATTTGATTGTAACCTGAGAATCCATCCATAAGAGATAACATCTCATGGCCAGTTGTAAGATCAACTCGTTGGTAGATGCTTGGTCGAGGAAAGTCATCTTTGGGGTAAGTGAGGTTAAGGTCATGAAAGTCCACACAAATGCATAGTCCCCCTGTGGCTTTGGTGATAGGCACAACATTTGAGACCCATTAGGGATAGTTAATGGATTAAATGAAATTGATAGATATGAGACATTAAAGATCTTTGATGAGAAGGGATATGTGAGGGTGAATTCATCAAAGTTTCTTCTTGACAAGCTTGGTATCATAGTTGGTGATGATGTTATGGGTGGCAATGGTGGGGTTAATTCATAGGATGTCTCTATAAGACCAAACAAATGTTATGCTATAGTCTTGGAGGAAGGATGGGAAGTCTTGAAGCTCTTTGGTATTCAACGATTGACCAATTTTGACAGTGCAGGGGTTGTCTAGAGTGACCAAGTTGATAACTATGGTGGATTCATTCAACATGGTCAAAGTCTTAGGAAGAAGATATTTGTGGATGGAAGAATCTGGGGCACCAAGATATGTGAGATTGGAATCATCATCCTAGCACTGAATGGTGTTAATGATAGGAGAGTCATCTCCTATCATCTCAAGATGGGTCATAGGGATGGTTATAATTACCCCATTTTTTGATAAGTCAGGGATCTAAGGCTGATCATGTTGATGAAAAAAGGTTAGGTGGGATGATATCATATTCCTCACAACTAGGTGGAGAAGAGGTTGGTGAGGAAGGAATGTCTTCCTCAACGATGGGGGTGGTAGGTGGTTTGGTTTTTTTCTTATTAGGTAAAATGAAACCAAGGTTGTGTTTCTCATGAGGATTTTTGGTATAGATTGAAATCAACTTGTGTGGGCCATGTTCATATCATCTAAGACCAAATCCTTTCCAAGCACACCTATGGAGGTATGTTTTGGTAAAGTTTGGGTTGTCTAGATAAGAGAAGCTAGAGGCAAAGTTTGAGGCAAAAAGGAGGTGGTAGGAGCACTAAGTGGTTTATCAAGTCCCCCATAGATAAAATGGGTTTGATAGTTTGAAGGTTCAATGGGAATAATGGCTCTGATGTTGGGGTCATAACAGGGTCGATGGTCAAGTTTCCCATATTATTAAAGAGTAAGGAAAGTGTCAAAGTTCAAGAGGTGGTATTCCCCAAGTGAAAGATGTTAGAATGTTGATTCCAAGTAGTATATGGTGGGAATTTGGTCCAATGGGATTGATGAGCTAGTAGATGCCTCATTGGTAGAAGAAGATATGGATTGATTCTTCATGGTTGAGGGCTTGTCATTGGTTGATGAGGGTGTGCTAAATAGAGGTAGGAGAACATCATTGGGTTGATAAGTCATGTTGTATGATGAAAAGGGACTTGGGTCAACTTGTATAGTGATAGCTTAGCCTTTGTGTTCAAATTTAATGCAATGATGAAGGGTAGAGGGCACAAAACCCATGAATCAGATACAATATCATCCCAACAAAACATTATACTAGAAATTGCTTTTCACTACATAGAAGAGCTCTGGGAACATACAAGGTCTTAAATAAATATGAAGGACAATAGTTCCTAGAGTAATGGCCATGGTGTTGTTGAAGGATCAGAAGACAACTGAAGTTTTGGACATAACATTATCTGGTTGTTTAAGTTGATTATAGGCATGAGAGGAGATGATATTAATGTAGATTCCCCCATCAATCATGACCCATTTGATGTAGGTTTGGTTGATGTAGTCAGTAATGAAAAGAGGGGGATTTGGGTCATCAGGATGGATAGAATGTATTTTCAAATCCTTAAAGGTGAAAAGGTTGGAAATTTAGAGAACACTCATAAAAAATACCAAAGATTGAGGGTCCTCAAGTTGGACCTCTATTGATTGCAATGCCTCAATCATTACTTGGTGATGATGGAGGAAAGTAAAAAATAATTTATATAGGCTCATTTTTGCTAGGGTTTGGTGAATTTTCTTGAGAACCACTCTCCTGATTGATTCAAAGGGGTTAGATTGAGAGGTACCCAAGATGGACACATTGGGTTTGGGTGAAGGTGAAGATGCTTGATTTTGACTTGGTTGGGAGGTGGAAGATGGGTACATTGACGGGATGGAGATTGTAGCCTCTCACTTATCTTTTTGTTGAGCATGTTATCATGTGATCGCATGGATAGTATGGATAGAGGGAATAGTTGGGGTAGGTGATTGGTGTGGTTCCATAGACATTGGGTAGTGGTTATTGTTTATTGGATTGGTAGTGGGCTCATGGGAGGTTCATCTGTTAATAGATCATCCTCATCATAGAATTGATGGATTATGGTTTGGAAAGATTTGCAATTCTCCATGTCATGCCTAGGTGTCCTATGATAGGAGCACACTTGGTGGTCATTATACCAAACTAGTTTTGGACCAAGAGGGTCGAATGGATTGATAGGAGGTAAGGTCAAACAAGAAGCTTGTAATAACCTTTGGAAAATAGTCAAGTAAGATTCAACTAAAGGTGGAGAGGGTTTAAAGGTTTTATCCTTAGTTGGTGGGATGCAAGTCCTTTTGGAAGCGGGCTTGGTGATAAAAGGTTTGGGTAAGGCAGTTTTCTTAATTGATGATTTTGGTTTTAGTAAGGTGGAACTTGATAAATCAGAGGTAAGATGTTTCAAGATAGGTGGTTTGGTTATCGATGGTTCAGTGAAGATAAGTGTGTCGGTAGTTGGGTTTTGTTGAGATAGTCAACTTCTTAATCAAAGTGGATGGATGAGGTCCCAAGATAGAGGGCAAGGTTGAGGGAGGTAGAAGTTTGGCCCCTTGGCCTTTTAGTGGCTTTACCTCCTTGGTTAATTTGGTCTAGTGCTTGGTTGGTGGGTCTAATGAGGTGAGCTCTAGTTTCAAGGAGGGATGATTAAGGCTCTACGTAGGGAAGATGCAAAGGTTTTGGGTTGGAGAGGATGATTTGGTTCTTTAGGAGTTGATTTTATTAGATGGTTGAGAAATGGTTGGGTTGGCAGAGGTTTTTATTAGCTTGGTTGATAAGATAGGGGGTTGGATAAGAGAAGTAGTGGGTTGGTCTATCAATGAGGTGGTTGAAGGTTTTTGTTTGGTGATGAAAGGGAGCCCCAATTATTTCCAAAAGGTGGCTCGATCCATGTTAGGTTTGGAGTCAAATTCTAACCTCTGAATTAGTCTAGAGAATGGTTTATAGATTAGTTTTGTCCCCTAGGTAGTGGACTCAAAAGATAAGCCCATAGGTTGAGAAATGGGAATGGTGACCTCATCCTTTTCTTAAATCAAAGGATGTAAGGTTTGGATGGGTGACTCTTCAATAGGAAGTGTAGGTGTGGTGGTTTCTTCCTTGGGAATGATCTCCAAAGGGAAAGTGAATTGTTTGGTAGTTGAGGAAGAAGGTAGAGTGGTGATGGTTACTTGCTCGGGTATGTCAATTGAAGGAGGGGTTGATGAATCCACTACCTCTATAAGTGGAGGAGAGGAAAAGGTCACTTCCTTAGCTCAGGTCTTCAAAAGAGGAGAAGGTAACTCCACTACCTCAATAAGTGGAGAGCAAAAAAAATAGGTAGATTGGGCAGTAGGTTCTTCAATAATGAGCATGTCAAGAACCATATTAATGGTATGGGCATCATGAGAATATTTAGCTTTGTTGCTTTCATTTTTGGTAGGTGCATGATTGGGAAATGGTTGTCTGAAAGTGTTAAGGTATTGGTTTAAAGGCACATTAAGGTTGTCCAACATAAGCTCTCCCTTATCAATGAGGGCTTGGACAACATTTTTAAAGTCATTACACCTACTAACATCATGCCCAACTACTCAATGGAAAATACATAGGCTATTCTCATTGTACTATTTGGGTGCAGGATGAGAACAATCAAAATATTGAGGAGGCTTTATAGGAGGAAGCTATATGATATTAGCTTTTAGCAACTTCTCTAGGATTGAAGCATAAGATTCCCCAAGTGGGGTAAATTGCTTATGACTATTTTGGTTTTGGTTCATCATATTTTGTTTTAAGGATTTAGAGGAGTTTGATTGATTGACAAATGGTGGAGTAGTCTTAAAGACAACTTCATTTGGAATTCCCTTATTTTTGGTATTGGTATTGGTTTGGTTTCTTGGTTTAGAGGAAAAGGCCTCATTGGTTTTATGGGTAGAGTTTTTGTTTTTCAACTTTAACTTTCCTTCATCGATGGCTCTATTTTATAGCTTACACACCATGGTAAAAGCTTTGTCAAAAGTTTGGAAGCTCTAGACACATAATGTGGAAGAGATGTGCTTGGCACATTCTTAAGCAAAAACATATATCATTTTAACTTAGGGTAAAGAGAAGGATAGTTGATTGATTAGGCTTCTCCAACGAGCTACAAAATTAGCAATAGATTCATCATCAAATTGTCAGGTAGAGTAAAGGTCAATGACAAAAAATTTCTTGGAGATGTATATTGAAAAGTGATCCAAGAAGATTTGGGCCAGTTGGGTGAAGGAGAAGAGAGAGTGTTTGGTTATGGCATTATACCAGTCTAATGTTGGACTGGACAGGGACATGGGGAAGGTATGAAGAAGGAGGGAATCATCATAGGCAATTAAATAACATGCATGCCTAAATGCCTAGAAGTGCTATTTGGGATCCTCCTTACTTTGAAACTTAGAGAACTTGGGAATCTCCCATTGAGTAGGATATGGTCTAATAGGGATAGATGGGTGAATGGGTTCATTATAGATCTAGTCATAAGATAAGATCTTATGAGCACCAGAAATAGATGAGTCTAAGATGGTCATTTTGTCGATGAGCATTTTCATCAGATCCATTTAGGGTTGTGAACCCAAAAGGTTGTAAGGTGCATATTATTATTATGGATGGGTGGCGTATTGATAATTGATAAGGGGTTGAGAAGCTTCCATATATTGATATGTGAGCACATGTGGTTGGGTGGATGCTATGTAGGTGTAAGTGGATGTAAGTGGTTGGGTAGTAGGTAGAGGTACATGCCCTTGTGGGTTAGGGATGTAACCTAGGTTTGGTGTAATGGGTACTTGTTGGGTAGAAGCGGTGGTTAGATTGGTGATCAAAGGAAGGGTAGTGACCTTTGTACTAATGGGTGGTAAGGTAGAAGGTATAGACACCACAATATTTTAAAGTGGGGTAGTGGTTAGTGGATTGGAGGTAGCTAAAGGAAGGTTGGTAATGTTAGTGGTAGGTACACCCATGGTGAGGGGAGTATAAGTGGCTAGTGGTTAGGCTGCTCTTAAGGTAGAGGGGTTGTTGGTGGGAGTGGGAGGTACAAGAGTGATGGTTTGTTGGGCAGGTTGGTTTTCTATAGTAGTGTCAAGGGGATTATTGGTGGATTAATATGCTTGGGTGGTTAATGGTTGGGTGGTGATTGTGGTAATGGAAGTATTTCCCATAAGGTGGGAAGGCATTGCATAAGGTGGGTCCACAAGTGGAACTAACGTAGGGGCATGGTGAGGCATGGTGTTAAGATAATGCTGAAGGGCCACAAGATTGTTATCTAAGAAGGTAGAAAAGTTTGTATCTCCTTGGGGAACTTATCAAGAGAAAGGACTTCTCAAAGGATGAGGAGAGTTCTCTGGTTCAGAAATATATTCCATGGATGAGGAGGTAAAATAGGTTGATTGGTTTGGTGATGGTTCTATTCTGCTAGGTTATTTCATTACTAGTGAGTTAGAATCATCTAAGATAAGGGAGAAAGAATACACAAACAATCTCACCACTCAAATAGAGAGAAGACAAGAAATAAACAAGGAAAACAATCACACATTAGAAAGTATGTTAAGTCTCAAAGTTCTTTTTAGTCTCTCTTTTGGCTTATGCCTTAAGCTTTTAAGACATTATGACACTCCACTTGGGCTCTTAGAATAGGTACTAGAAAATAAATCTATGGATGGTTTTAGGTTTTTCAAGCTCTCAAAAAGGATCTATATTAGAATTCAATACATGGCTTGGTATTGGGCCCTACCCCCTCACTTCACACAACATAACAATAAGGGTGTTAGGTGCTTAGCCAATATATACTGATTTCTAGAGTTTATACTCAACCAAAGAGCTGAGTTGGTTCTCCCCTTGGTAATACCTCCAAGTAGGATTGTTGGGAAAGGGTAAGGTGACTTCTAGGTGATAAAATCCTAATCGGGCCATATCTCAAGTTATTTGATGTTTGATTGATGTATGTGGTTTGGTTTAGTGTGTGAAACCAAAGTGATGCTATGATTGAATTACTTTACTTTAATTTAAACTATGTGAGATAAAATTACAAATAACCAATGTATGCAATTGATTTTAAGCCCAATTTTTTTTTGGTGTGTTTATGAACATAGAATAGGGATAAGAGCATATAGATGTAAACAAATAAAACCCAAGTAGAGACTTAAGGCTCACACTGGGCATGCCAGAATGTTTCAATGAATTTTAGTTTATATTTTGAGAAAGGAAGAAGAAACTAGATACAGGTATGGTTAAAAAACCTATTTGGTTATGCATGCATTGAATTAGATGATTGTGAAGAGCTCCTCTTTGGTTTGGGAGGATGACCTACAAATAAGACAACACTAAATCAAATGGTTGGTTAGATAGATATTGGGTAGATTTCCTAGCGCTAGTTAGATCCTATAAGCAAGAACTTCCTTAGGGGCTATCAATCCATGGATTTTAAATAATTAAGTTTAGAAAATAGAAGATAAAGTACTTACATCAATAATCAAAAGATACTAAAATTGAATATAATAAATGCTTGATAAATAAATAGACTAAAATGACTAATATAGAAATAAGTAGGCTGATACTAATACTAGATAGATCAAGTGTGCTTTAAAAAATAGGTTGGGGGCCTGTGAACAGACAAACAAAAAGAAAATTGGATTTGGTTGAGGGTAGGTAGGTGAAAATAACTTGCTATTATTTTATACCACAATGACCATTAGTGGTTGATGTGACTGTTGGTAGTCGAGATGACCATCAACATTTGGAAAACCATCAATGGTCAAGGTGACCATCAGTGGTTACTGTGTGCTAAGTTTGGGTGGTGGAAAGTCTGATTGATGGGATCACAAAAGGCAATTCTAGGAGATTGGTTTGTACTAAGCTAGTTATGAAATGGAAACAAAGTAAATGATAGGTTGAAAAGAAATACTTAGCTTACCAGAGATTGATCAGATGAATGGTTAAGGTGGTTGGATCGTTGGTGGAATATGGCATGATTTTGGTAGAGTAATGGTACTTGGCTATCAACCAAGGGGCAACAATAAGTCAGCTCTTTAACGTAATGGCTAGATCATTAGATTGTTGGAGGAAGTGACCTTCAAAGAAAGCTCTAGATGTAAAAGCTCTTCAAGTCATGGACCAATCCCTTTCTACCTCTTGCTCCTTTCTTCTTATAGGCAAGAGAGGAGAGGTGCAACAAGACATTAACTATGGGTCCAACTTGCTATCTAATTTTAACTTTGACATGCATGGGTTAGCACTAAATTAAACATTCTAATTTTAGAAAAGCAAGTTAGAGTGAAGGGTTAGTTAAAATGGTTTGGGTGGTGGAACCTGATCATCGATGGTCAGGGTGACTGTCAATGATCATCTTGACTATCAATAGTTGAGGGCCAAGGTAATGTTTGGTTAAAATATGGGTTTAGCCAGTAGGTAAAGATAACTAGGGTTAGGCTTGGTTGTCAGTTGAAAGGCTAATGGTTGGGCCCGAGGGGGTCCTAAGGTGGTCTAGGGGAATTACAACATTCATAATCATCATGTACAAATTTTTGGTGTCTACACCCATATTAGGTTAACCACGTTAAATCTATGTCTCTATTGTGTTGTGTTTTCTACATTTTATTTCCATCTTTAATTCATTAATATTTCTATGTGTTCTATATTCCTAATAGCATCATCCCTATAAATCACTAAGAATAAATAATAAAATTTCTATTTTCTCATTCCTTTCATGACCCATTTATGACTATTGCTAGAATTAAATCTAGAAAGCAAGAATATTTCAAGTATGCATATGTCATAGATAAAGTGAATCATTTTCACATACTACCTAGTTACCACATCCCATTTTTTTCTCATGTGATTTAATGTCTCTTTCAATTACCACAAAAAAGGATGAGCTTTTTTCATGTATTTCTAGGTATATAGGAAGGTCAAACATATAGAGTTTGGGTATATCAATCGGGTGGTATATAGAAAAAGGAACTATTTTAGAGCAATAAGGAACCATTCCATCTTTGTAAACAAAAAAAATGCATTCAATAAAAACTATTTTTGGCACACCACTTATTGAGAAATACACTTGGTTAGAATGTTCAAGATAGCTGGAGAATACACTAATATTCAATGACTTGTGGTTCGACATTTGTGATGGGCATGCACAACCTAGTGAACCTAAAGAAATAAATGAGGTACCATAATGAAACCATAATAATTCAAAAGCATTGGCCTTGATGTGGGCCTCAATTGATGGCAAGGTTTTTTGTCACATATAGGGGTACAACACTCCTTGAGAATCATTTCAAAAATTGAAGTACTTTTATGATTCTCACTTAGAAATGGAGTTCATATAGTTGCACTTGAAAATTTTTAATCTCAATTTAAATAATGATGATGTATTGAGTTTGGCATCATAAATTCATGCTATCAAAAACAATGTTGATGTTATTGGTGTAAAAATTGATGTATACATGACCACCTTCATAAAATCTCTCCTTATTATATACTCTACTTACTTGGAATCTTTGCAAGACAGCAATTTGTTGAAGACTCTCACTTTTGATCAACTAGTTGAGAAGATGGCCTAGAGAGAAAAAGCCTTTGGAATAAAAATTGAGTCCATAGGAGAAAGTGTTTTCTATGGTAATTAAAAGGGAATGCAAGAAATGATAGAGGCAAAGATAAAACAAAGGGCAAGGTGGAAAATTTAGAAAACATAATAGTCAACATTAGGAAAAACAAAATGACAAACAATTATTTATTTTTCAAAGTTGTGATATAAAAGGGAATCATGAAACCCACAAATGAAAAACATTATGGGAGAATATTGAAGAATATAGAAAATAAAAAGTAGAAAAATAAAGAAGAAAATTGAGAACTAGATTCAACTCTATTTTCAATTGAATTTATGATTTCCATATTAGATGAAGCAAATAATGCCTCTGTGAGTTCAACTTAGGATGGTGCTTGGGTCTTAGACATTGGTGCCACATAACATATGAATTTTTGAAAGGAATTATTTAAGGGTTTTCATGAATAAAATTGTGGTCCAATATATATGGTAGATTAAGAAAATCTACAATCTCAAAGTAAAAGTTCAATTCAACCCAAGTCATTAGGGCTTCCAGACTTCATTCTATGAAATGTGATATACCTTCCTTGGTTGAAAATAAACTTTTTATTTCTATTGATCATTCTAAAATAAGGTCACTCCATTTTTTTGGATGATGGAGAGGTGAAGGTCATAATAAAATGTGACAACAGAGTTGTTATAATTGGATATGAGGATGACAAATTACTAAAACTCAAAGGTGAACACTTATTTCCAATAAATTTCACTCATCTCTATAAAGGATGGATGCCAAAAATTATTTTATAGCATGTAAAATTTGGGCATATTGACCATGATTCCTTTTATACAATGCATAATAATGGTGTTGTAGGCTTTCCAACACCACCCAAGAATATTGAAAAGTGTGAAACTGCATATTTTTCAAATATGAAAGGGACCCATTTCAAAGGTCACAAAAGAAATCTAATAGGAAATTTTAGTTGGTTCTTTTTAATTTTTGTTCTCTTCTAATTATTTCTGCTCGTGGTCATAATTACTTCATGTTTTTCATTAATCACTATAGAAAAATGACTGAGATATACTTTTTGAAGAAAAAGTAGAAGCCTTCAAAACTTTTCAAAAGTTTCGAATAATGGTTGGAAATGAAGTCTAATTTTGAATTAGAACACTTAAGACTGATGACACTGGTGAATTCATGTCAAAGGTGTTTAAAACCTATCTTAAGAAAAATAAGATAAAACTTAATCTCATAGTCCCTTACACTCCTCAATAAAATGGATTAGTTATGTGGATGAATAGAATTATGATTGACATGGTTTGAGTAATGTTGTGTTTCAAAGGGGTAAATATACATTTATATCTAGAAGTAACTCAATCAGTAGTGTGCCTCTGCAACATGTCACCATTAGTATCCCTTCAAAATAATACTTCATATGAAATCTAGTGTGGTCATTTCCCTTCAATGCAACATATTAAGACTTTTAGATCCACTTATTGTGCATTGATTCCCAAGGAAAAAATGAATAAATTGGATCACAAGAGTTGTAAATTCATCCTTTTGGGATACTCAAAATCCTTAAAGGTGTATATAATATTTGATGAGAATAAAAAAATTTATCTTAAGAGATGTTATCTTTTGTGAAACTGCAAATAACACGAACATTAGTTGATAATTGAATTGACTTGATAATTACGTTAAATTTGATGTTTTCAATGAGATTGATATGGAGATTACAAATAGTGAAAGATGAACTTGTAATTGGAATATAATTGAATCTCTATTGATTCATGTAATTGACAATAACACTCCCCATGTTGAAGAAAGTGAAACTTCATTAGAAGGTGGTCTAATGTTATAAAATGAAATATATTCAAATAAATAAAATGAGGCACTATTGATTCAACAGATTATTAAAAAAGATAACAAAATGGATTGAATAGACATTGAAAGGTGTCAAACCTAATGAGTTAAGAAAAATAAAAACTCAAAATGCACATATAACTGCATAGTAATTAGACAAATTCCTAGATGGAATTTATGATAAAATAGAATGATTTCCTTAAAAGACCCACCCTCCAAAATAAGAATTCAACATTAATTTTGAATTGAAACCTACTTCATTCAAACAAGTTGAAAATCTTGGTTCATCGAGAAAAATAATGAAGATTGAGTATGATCCATTGGTAAAAAATAAAACTTGGGAATTAGTTGATCTTCCAATCGACTGTAAATCCATTGGTTGCAAGTGGGTCTTTTGAAACAAATGCAAAGTAGA
Source organism: Torreya grandis (assembly GCA_037957365.1). Classification (NCBI taxonomy): domain Eukaryota; kingdom Viridiplantae; phylum Streptophyta; class Pinopsida; order Cupressales; family Taxaceae; genus Torreya; species Torreya grandis. The sequence continues at coordinate 128,170 of JARHVA010002073.1, forward strand.
TGCCTCACTTGACAAACATAAATTAAGGCTTGTTGTGAATAAATTTTCTAAAAAATAAGGAATAGATTACAATGAAACATTTATATCAATAATAAAATAGACTACCATTCAAACTTTGTTGGCTTTGACAACTCAAAACAAATTTAAAGTTAACCAAATAGACATAAAAACTAAATTTTTGAATGGTGATCTCAAAGAAACAAATTACACAACTCAACCAAAAGGTTTTATAGTGGATGATCAAGAGCACAAAGTGTGCAAGGTAGAAAAATTGATGTATGTTTGAAAAAAACCCCAAGAACATGGTATGAAAAATTCATTGAGCACCTCTTGAACATTAAATCCATTTTTTTAGGTTGAATATGCAATTATTTTTGTCAAAATAGTTTTATGTTTAGTGGTGTATGTGGATGATCTACTCATCATAGGAAATAATGAGAGATACATTGTAAAAATCAAAGCAAAGTTGATGAAAGGCTTTAAAATGAAATATTTGGGTTATCTTAATTACTATTGGAGTGATTAAAAAATCAAATTATATCTTCATCACTCAACATAAATATATTGGTTAAATTTTGAGCAAGTTTAGGATGACAGATTGTAAGCCTCTTAGTATGCCCATGGAACATAATTTGAAATTGACATTAGAAGATACTATAAATTTGATAGATGCCACTAAAGATAAACAACTCATTGGAAGTAGAATCTATGTCACCAAAACTAGATTAAATATTATTTCATTGTTAATTTTTTTTCTAGATTCATGTAACAACCTAGAGAAAGTTGTTGGTTAGTAGAAAAAAGAGTCATTCGATATCCTAAAAGAACACAAAATTTTGGACTCAAATAATTTAGGGTAGAAGACTTCAAACTAGTTGAATATTTAGATTTTGGCTCTACTAGTGATTTTGAATATGGGAAATCTACTCCAATTTTTTTAATGAATGCCTCTTTTAGTAGATGCCAGGATGGGATGAGCAATATCTTATGCCTATTTGCCCAATCTTTGTCCTACATAACCCATTTTTTGTAACTATTTAAGTCTAAAACCATATTGGTTGAGATCTAATGATGGTGAAAAAGCTTGAGCTATAGATATTAGTGCCTCATTTGGTTTGGATTCTTAAAAATAAGTTTGTATATGATTAAAATAATGATCTTTGGGGTTGGTTAATGTACAATACTTGAATGGTTCTTGATGCATATATATATATATATATATATATATATATATATATATATATATATATATATATCCTTGATGAATAAATTTTAAGCTTGCATGTAGGGTAGAATTTATTATGTTCATCTCATGATGCATGGTATTCCCAATAGAATATTATATTTTAGGTCATTAGTCATGACTTGAAAAACTGTGGCTATTTTTTGAGGGCCCATAGTAATATGTAATGTAGTTTATCCTAATAATTTTCATAGCATATTTTAAATACCTGAATATTCATATTTAAGTAGTTAAGATCTTTCATTTGAATACCAAGTAGGTTCAAGAAGGAGATGTTACAAATGCTTAATCATGATCCATTATCCACCAAAACTCACTTAATTTTCTTATTTTGAACATGTACTTAAATATATAATGGTAGATATTGATATATAATGTTGTTATGAGGCAAAACTAATTTTTCAATAGAGATACTTTCTTTTGTCCATCATAATGTTTTGATAATATAAGCTACATAGGTTGTTTCTACATCATATGGTAAAGTTGTATCGTGTAATGCCAAGTAAAGAAAATATTTGCAAATATGCATTTTTTAAAGTAATTCTAATATATAAAATTTTGGCATCGGTATTTTTTATTGTATCCATGACATCATACCCCTTGTATTGGTTAGCTTGCTTGGTGGGTGATGGAGGAGGTTGAAGAGGGAATTGGTATGGTCCTTTGGTTTTTACTACTATATGATTTTGCTTACTCCATGTTGTGACAACGTGGACCATATGACCTAATATGAGTGGAGAGATAAGATTAGAAGAAAGATGAAAACCATAATTTTTTTACAAATTAGGGGAGGAATAAGATGAGTCATGCATGCCTTTTTCCATTTAGTGATAACTAGATGTGACTTAGATTGAATGTTACAACAATATGACTGATATTATTCATTCTTCATTTTATATTAATTATTGTTCTTATAATTTGATCATTTTTACCCATTTTTAAGTATAATTAATAAAAATAAGATAGACTATCTATGTAGAAGAATATCAAAAGATTAACTTCATTACTTGTGTTAGCTAGTAATTTTTTTTAATAAAAAGGGTAAAAATAATATTAAGAAGTAAAAAAGAGCATTACAAGAATAACGGGGGGCCAAAACCCCCAAAAGAAAGCAACAAACACTGAAAGACTAGGCACACGCCCAACTAAACAATATTATGAACCTCCCTATCTGCCTCCAGATTTATTTACAAATCAAAATGAAGCGTTGGGGAGAGAGACCCCCAATCCTCAATGTTTCCACCATCCAAATGCTCAGATGCCCATTTAGCCAAACAATCCTCTACCCTGTTCCATTCACGCAGAATGTGAGCAAATGTAATGCTATCCATGAGTGAGCAAACCTGCAAAATCTATTGCACAATTAGAGATAGTTGCCAATTGACATCCAACACTTTCCTCTTAATGAGCATGTTAATTAAGACTTGAGAATCTGATTTGCACATAATCCTACGCCAACCTAATGCCTGTGCCTTCTCAAGGGAATTAAGAATGGCCTGGCCTTCCATCATGTTAATGGTTTGTAGTCCCTCAAGAACTACAAAGAGAAAAATCACCATACCATTAGAATCCCTTCCTATCCCTCCAGTACCTATGGGCCCTAGATTACCCTTGGAGGAACCATTCGTATTGATCTTGAGAATCCCACTGGGAGGGCACTGCCACTGACTGATCCTTAGAATCTGCCCCTTGACCTACCTGATCCTCCTGACACACACTAAATTACTAGTTAGTTACTGGAATCCAAGTCATGCCACCACCTGAGCATCTTGTTTGGTCAAAGGAAGGCAAATCACGCTCTTTGCTTAGACGGTCTCCTGGATCATCCCCACAACTTTCTGCCATACTTGCTCTGCCATGACCCTCACCCCCTGGAAAATTTGGCTATTTCTCTCAAGCCAAATCTGTCAAAATAGAAAAGTGGCCCCCCCTAACCATGCATCCTATAGGAAAGGCATCCTTGAGGGGGATTCTCCCATGCCATTCCAAAAGTTGACCATATTTAGAACATGAAAACATGGGTGCTGCAAAACATCCCACTAATGGTTCCAGAGTTTCAAGGCAAAGGAGCATCAAAAAAATAGGTGTGCTAAATCCTCCTTGATTGCTCCGCACATAACACATACTGAAGGGCCTTAGAAGCCTCTCTTCTGAAGATTTTCCCAGGTCAAACACCTATTCCAGGCTAGCATCCAAACAAAATAGTTACATTTTGGCCATGAAAATTTATTCCAGACCTGTCTCCACCATTGCACTTTCCCCTGCCCAATCTCTGAAGAAGTAAGGCCTAGTATCTAGAGGAAATAGTGTAAGCTCCCTTGGGATTGGGAGACCAAGCGATCTCATCTTCCTCTTGAAGGGAAATATAGTGACGCTTGGAGAGGATGCTCAACAGCTCCTCATTCTCCTCCTGTGTCCCATTAATTGGCCAAGTTTTAGGAGCTTCCCAGTGTGCTACCTCCAACTGTCCTTGTGAAGTGTAAGCTTTGAAGTCACTCACCCAAGACCAACCAACATCAAAGAATCTCTAAAAAAGGTTCACCAAATGTGGGAACTAAGAAATAATGGGAGGATAGCCATCCCAAGAGTCAGTCCAAAAGAGAGCCTTGGATCCCTACTTATAAATCTAGAATAAGCCTTCCTTAATGAGAGCAACCCCTTTTTTGAGAGTACCCCTTATCACCGAACCCTTCCAAATAAGAGGATAGTGAGGAATATCCCTCTGAATGGTCTTGGAGTAGTACTTCTATGAGAGAATTCTCACCCAAGCCTTGTCTTGTTCAGTGCACCAACGCTAATAAAGTTTAGCCACCAAAGTAATACCATTTAAGTCCATCTACCTCAGACTGAGCCCCCCATATTGTTTGGGGTTGCAAACAATCTCCCATCTAATAAGGCTCCATTTAGTGGAATTCAGACTACCAACCCATAAGAATTGCCTAGTAATCGAATCAAACTCCTTAACAATTCCCATTGGGGCAACCTGGAGCATACATCTGTAAATGGGAAAAGCCTACACCACAGATTGGATAAGTTAAACTTGGCCAGTAAAGGATAACCACCTGTGAGTCCAATGATTCACTTTCACCTAAAATTTCTCCAAAATAATCTGTCAAGATTCTTTAGATGTATGGCCAACAGAGATAGGGATACCCAAGTAAATCAAAGGGGGAGTCCCAATTTGAAAATGCAGAGTCCTCACGATCCGCTATTGAATAGGCCCCAGAGTGTTGAAGAAGAAGATGGATGACTTGTATTCATTGACCTTTTGTCCTGAGGCCATTAGATAAACATCCAACACCCTGCATAAATTAGCTACTTCACTTATTGTGGCCATGCCCATCAGGGCAGTGTCATCAACAAACTGTAGGTGAGACTGCGCTGGCAATTCACCTCCCCATCGCCATCTTTGGATATGCCCATCCTCTCTGTTCCTACTGATCAACCTCCCCAAAACTTTAGAAAGGAGAAAGAGGTACAAAGACAGAGGATCACCTTGTCATAGCCCCCTTGTAGCACCAAATAGCTCCGTATGTTCTCCATTGATAAGCACTGAGAAGGAAACTAAGGAAATACAACTCATAACCCATTGAATCCATTCATCTGCAAAACCAAAAGCACTAATAACCTTCCACAAGAATGACCATCTGACCTTATCAAAGGCTTTGTCCATGTCCAACTTAATGAACATCGCCTTATCTTTTGAGTTGGCCATGGAGTGAATGGACTCAATAGCAATAACAATACCATCCAGAATTTGCTTGCCTTCCACAAAACCACTCTGCTCTTCAGAGATCATAGCACTTATCCCTCTTTTTAACCTATCTACAATGATTTTAGATATAATTTTATAAACAACATTGCAAAGGGATATAGGTCAGAATTGATTTAGCTTATCAGCACCTTCGCATTTGGGTATGAGGGCAAGATAAGTCACATTTGTAGCCTTAAGCATTTGCTTATTCCACTGAGATTCTTGGACAACATCTAAAAGGTCAAGTTTGTTAATGTCCCAAAATTCTTGGTAGAATTTAGTTGGGAAGCGATTAGGTCAAGCTGCTTTCCCTTTTTTCATCTGAAAAATGGTTTCCTCAAGCTCTTTAAGTGTGATTTCCTTCATTAAATGCTCATTCATTTCCCGCATCACCAATGATGGAATATAGAAGAGAACCTAAGCTTCTTCCGATAGTTCCCCATTAGCATCTTCCCTAAAAAGAGTAGAGAAGTACTGCACCACCTCCTCTAAAATTGTTGGGAAGGAGTTAAGCCGCTCACCTCTTTCATTGACTAGGGCTGAAATAGAATTGCCATGTCTCTTGGCTTTGGATGAATTGAAGAATAAGGATGTATTTCTATCCCCTTCCTGGAGCCATTCAATCAAGCTTTCTGCTTCCAAAAAATTTCCTTCCATAGCTCGCATTCCTCTAGGTCTTTCACAACCTATGTTTTATCTTGCAGTAAGTCTTTAGTCAATCCTTCCTCCCTTATTATTCTTGTGATGCCATCAAGCTTGGTCTGTGCAATAGCCTTAGCATGAAAAATATTCCCAAAGCATTGGTGATTCCACCACTTGAGCTTACACTTCACGTATTATAGAGTTTTGGCCAAAATGTACATCACCGTACCATGGGTAGGCTTACCCCAACGCCACCAATTGGCCACACACTCATGTAGAGATTGATCTTGCAGCCACATGAGTTGGAATCTTAAGGAAGGAAAGCGTGGGTGATATTGTGAAACACTATTAAGCTTGATAGGCCAATGGTCTGATCCTCTCCAGTCCAAAATTTTAGACCTCATAGTACACATACCTCCAACCCAAAAACCAAAAACTAAAAAATGGTCGAGTCTCTCAGCTATGCAATGTTTCCCACTCCTGCGATTGTTCCAGGTAAACTATCCATTGTTGGGCCTGATGTCAACTAAGTTCAAAACTTTAATGTAATTGTGCATTAGCAAAGTAGATGGGTCCAGCCTTGATAGGCCACCTCACTTTATAGTCAAATCTAGAATAGCATTAAAATCACCTGCCATAATCCAAGGGTGGAAAGGGGCCAAGCTACGGACAAAACTTATGTGGCCCCATAAGGAGTTTTTACCCTGCCAGTCGTTAGGGGCATAGATATTGGAGAAAATAATGACTTCCTCCATCTCAAAGCTAGAAGCAATCATATTCATGGAAAACTTAGAAGTCAACCGGCCTATGAGACCAATCTTTCGTGGGTTCCATAAATAAGCTAGTCCTCATAAGTATTCGATAGCACCAATGCATTGACATTCTCCTTGCCTCCATAACTTAGGCACTAATCTGAACATATCTTCAACTAAAAGCTTAGTCTCCTACAAAAAAAGGACATCTGGCCTATGACTTTTAATTAGGTTATGAACATTATTTTGTTTGGGGCTATTGTTCAAACCCCTTACATTCCAAGATATTACAATCATTTTAGGGGGTTTAAAAAGTGAGCATCCATAGTCTTTACTGACCTTGACTCCATCAAAGTATCTCCCATTAGCTTGATCTTTTCTAGGTCATTTTTTCTGTTAGGCTTTCCAGATTTCTCCCCCCTCCCTTCTTAAGGTCTTTTTGCAAAAGTCCCAAATGAGGAAAAGATTTACTACTTCTTGCTGTCCTTGGGTCCCCAGTTTTCCCTGTGAGGGGCAGATTTCCATCTTCTTTAGGGGGAGCTACTGAGGAAGTCATTCCTTCTAAAATCATCATCTGCTGGTCCATATGCATGTGATAATCTCCAACATCTTGTGTTTCAATTAAAGCACCTGAAGCATTGGTCTCTTGAACTGGTCCCTCAATCCCCTGATCCAAAATCATCAACCTGAGATTCACCTCTTGTTGATTAAGGTCATCCAGTATTTCAAATCTATTGAGTGAATCATCTAATTGTCTTTCCTTTAAGGACCATTTTTGGCCTTTATTTCTATAACGGCCTTTAACCAGCATAAAACCATCAGTTTTAGGTGCCTCACCTAGAATCGGGCCCTTTTCTTTGTCAGTTCCAGAAGGAATGCAAGTAGGTTAAGCAGGCTAAGGTTTAGTGGATTTTGAAGTGGGACACCATCACTACAAATGTCCATAAGCATGGCAAAGATGACAACATAAAGTAAGAGTTTCATAATCCAGCTGTTGTACCCAAGAAAAAGGTCTTGCGCTTATTTCAACAGCATCTGGTAATGGCTTACTAAGATCGATTTCAACATAAATGTAGGCATAAGTCATTAAATTTTCCCCCAAGAGTGACATTGAAGATCTGACTGGTCTTCCTAGCAGGGATGCAAGCAATTGCAGAGTGTCTTCACGGCAGCATTCCATCGAAAAGTGAGGCAGATGCACTCACATCGGGACACAATTTGGTAGTTCCTCTGAAGTTATAAAATTAGCATGCCAAGACATGATAAATATTCCCACTTGGTTATGAAATTAAGGACCTCTAGCAAAAAATCTATTACAATCAATTATACAGGTGAAAGTGACCATGAAATAGCTATTGGCCAACAAAGTAATATCCATTTCTCCTTTCGATGCCCATGTCATCTGAGCCCACACTTCTAGGAACTACAGTGACATCCTAAGCCCTAAAAAATTACAGTAGAGGGAGTGATTAGAATAGTATTCTATGTCTTCAACAATCATGTCCAATGGAATAACCAGCTTGGGCATCTCCTTGCATCTTTTTAGGTGGTCATTGACTTTGGGTATGCACCTACCAAGATGCTCCATAACAGCAAAAGAACTTGAACCCTGTAAAAGTGGAGCCTTTCCACTGCTCCGTACTCCTTGGGATGCCTGTTGCAATCCAAGTGCCTCCCTATAATTGCAACTTGTGCTCTGCCCTATCGTGCCCTGCCCTGTCACACCCTCATTCTCTCTTTCATCCATCACTTGTTTGCTAATTTCGTGTTATCTAGTAATGTTCATTCAATATGTCCATGATTAATATATATTACTAGGGAATAATAAGAAATCATGTCTATTAATAAAATCATATGGCTGAAATCTAAGAACCTATAAAGAGGGAATCCTGATGATGATCTAGGGTCGAAGGTGAAGATATGTTTTTGTGTATGGAAATAAAAAATCAGATTTGAAACCCAAGGACAAAAAGTCTAAAAAATATTGTGTAAGGAAATAAATGTTGGAATAATTAATGGTTAAGTGGTGATATTTATGCACCCTTAATACGTTAAATTAAAATGGTTAAATAATAATATATTTTATTATTTATCATGAGTTTATCCTCATGTAAATAAATAATAAAATATATTAAATGATCTTTGTAGAGGTTGGACCCATTAATGTGGTGGTTGGAAAAGGTCATATTATAATGGATAGATTAACTTGCCTATATAATAAAGAGTTTATATTGTAAGATGCAATGAAGTGGTAGTGAGAAAAATGAGGAAATATGAAGAACACATTTCCATGTCCTGTTGAGATTGATTGAGAAGAAATGAGATGAAGAAAGATTGTATTAGGTACTTTTAGTTTATCTTTCATGAATAATATTCGTGGGTTTTTTACCTCCATGTGAGGTTTTACCACATATATATGGTGTTTATAGTCTTGTGTGCTTTTGATATTGATCTCACATTTATATATATTTCTCATATGCATTATTCTACTTGTTTTATCAATAAAAAATGATATTTAAAACCCTAGGGAAAAATATATGAAACCTTAGAAGGATAAAATCTAATGAAGATATAGGGCCCAAGGTGAAAATATTATTTAATATGTATGGATATCAGAAATCATATTTGAAACCATAGGACACAAAATCTAAAAAATATTTTTGTGTGTATGAAAATCAAAATTGGAATTTAAAATCCTAGGATGAAAAATCTAAAACCTTGAAAGGATGGGCCCCTAAGCAAAACCTAGGGTTTGGAACAGTTCAATATGTGCATAGGTTTGACCATATGTTTTACCTTAATTTAAATTAATGTAATCAATACTAACCATAATAAGATAAAATTTGAAGATTAATACAAATATTAGGATATGACATTCAAGCATCTATTAGAATGCAAAACACTGAAATTGATTGCAATGATTTGACAAGTTGTATATGATAAATGTAGTAATTATAATAAAGGGATGAGTACTCAGATTTTATGGGTGATATTTGACTATGATTGTATGATATAAGTGAAAATGAGGATAAAGTAGGAATATTATTCATTTTATTCCAAAACTAATACTCTATGTGTGTAGGGTCAGTTTTATTGATCTAGGTCATTATCACTAGTTGATACTGACATATGCCAGTTGGTACTGACCTATGTGGAAATGAGGAATTGTTACTATAAATTCACCTACACATATATCTATATGCTTTGTATATGTGATCTTGAACCCTAATGATGTCTTCAACTCTAGAAATTAGTTTCCTTTGCCTTAAAACCCTATGTGTACTTATGAGGGATAGAAACCTATAAAAACCAATAAAGTGTAGTTGGTTGAGATGACCCCAATGATTGGTTGCTACTTATGTATTTGATACTTGTATGAGGTAAATTAATCTACACATAGTTCTCCCACATAGTGTGATTATTGAATTTTACTCCTTGGTTATATGTATGCAGCTAATGATTCAACTTTCATACTTGATAATGTTTGCTTTTACGTGGATTTAATGTGACTAAAACTCAACTTGTATTTGATCTTAATGATAGGTTTGAAATTTTACAAGAATAGGAAAATAAATTACAATGTGTAATAATGTATAGAAGTTTTCTAAATAAGTGAAAAGTCCCTTTTGAATGAGACCTTGATTTGTTTATATATGAGTCTAATTAGGTAATTTTTCACACCACCAACATGATAGGAAAATGAGATGACCCTAAGGAAAGTTTTGATTTAAAAAAATATGTATTATCGGGAGAGGGTCAACACTGAACAAATCAAGTCAATATCGATTGTTGATACTGACCAAACTTAGAGGAACCAAACTGTGTATAGACAAACTAAATTAAAAGTCTAGAGTTATTTGTGCAAGATATGTAGTAGGTTTAAAATAGGCAATTAGGTTATTTTAGGTGTGTACTAGTAGAATGGAAGGATCAAATCATAATATGACACGCAAGTGTGAGAAAATCTTATAATATGACCTTGTTTATGCACTTAAGCCATGCATGGTAAAGTGTGTCAAGGTTGTCATTGTCAAATACCTAATAACATATTTTAGTATCTAAAATAGTTTTAAAATCAATTTTATTTACATAAAACAACATAATTACAACATATATGTCAATATCTACAAACACTCCATGAATGTGATTTTTTTTGCATTGATGCCCAACTCATTACATTCATATACTACATAATTTGTCTTGCTTCAAACTCATCAAACCCTAACCTTGATTCTTTAAAATCTCTCCAAATCTCTTTACTTGGAAAACATCTAACAAATCTCAAGTCATCAAAGTGTCAAACTGTCTTAAATGAGATGCTAATGGGTCTATTTATAGGTTTCTAGGACCCACTTGCCCTTTATGAACTAAAATTGAATTAGCTCCACCTGTCCATGTTTTATAAATAGAACTCTACTTATCCTCCATCAACATATTATTCTCTTTCATTAGCATACCCTGATCAACCTATATCAATCCCTTGTCATCTACATTTTTTCTATCTTGATGATTGACATTTTTTAGATCCTCCCTTCTTTAATTCTTTGTATGTTTCTTCTCATTTGCACTTATTTCTAATATATGTTACATTATTCCTTGAATGATTCCCTGATAATTTGCTTCCTCCATGTTCTTTTATTTCAACACCCATTATTATGTGCCCTTTTATACAATGAAGCTTCTATTGTATGCATACCTTTTAGTCTATCTTACACACTTATAGATTATTGTTTATGATTAAGCATGTCTCACCTGTGTATAATCATAAATAGTTATTTATTCACCAAGTAACCTTATGAATAGAATCTAGGGGTCAACATTCCCCCATACTACTGTGTCTTATGTCCTTAGAAAAATTATTCTTCATTATTTTATTTATGTACTTCCAACATTTCAAGAATGCCTTCATAAACTGCCATCTCAAATTCATTCCATTTATCATTTGACTCATTGATCAACACCTTCATAAATTACACAGATTGCATCAATATTTTCTTTTCCTCATTATCTTCACTATTTTTTACATATTTATTCTTACATTTGTCAACCTTTTTATTTAATTTATCATATGCCTCACATATAGATATATCATCCTATAATTTTTTTTTTGATAACTTCTCAAATTTTACATCTCTTAGAGATTAATCTTTATTTATATATTTTAAATATCCTAAGTTGTGTATTATTTATTCCCATGTAAATTCTTAATTCACATTATCTAGAGAATATGAGGTGGTATGTAGCATCCACTTATTTTGAATCATTAGATATATTCCTCATTATGAGAAATATTAGAGCTACATTTTAGATGTAACTCCATTACCAATTTGCATCCATTTTTCCCTCACTACATGGAAAATAGGGACACTAGCAACATACTTGGAAGGTTGGGTATTGTAATGATTTTAGTTACTTTGTAACTTCTTTTCTACCCTTCACTTTATTTATATAGTATGTGGGTCTCTTATTGTACTCATTTTTCATAGTGATTTATTATGATTCTTATATTTTATATAGATTATATTATCTTCTCTCTTATTCTCTCTTGAAAGAAGTCTTTATGCACATTATGCTATCTTGTAATAGCTTCAAGCCATCTTCAATAACTCGTGGGGTTTTCTTCCATTAATTCAGTTTCCACATTAATAAACCTTGTGCTTCAAAATTTATATGGAATGTTTTATGATTTTATTTATTTTATTGTATATATTACTTATGATTTAGTAATTATTATTTGATCTTTGAATCATTTCTTTTATCATCCACTTTCACATATTTATTTTTCCCTTATGACTTCCAAATAATCAATTCATCCATCTTATTATTCTAATTCAACTTATATTTCTCCTTTGTCATGAAGGCTCCTATTTATAACAACCCAATTTTTTATTTAAAAAATTAGCTTTGAGTTACTCAACACTATTCAAACCTAGTAAAAGAAAACTAGTTCGCATAAAACATGATCAAGTCCATAACTAGTTTATACCAAATATAGGTATTTAACTAAAGTTAAAAATTCCTACTGATACTATTCAAAAGCTATTTTAATCAAATTAATATGCATATTAGGGTGTGTTGGGTGAATATTTTGTCACCAGCTAATTGACGACAAAATGGGTATATCAACCACAGCACAAGAAGATTTATATGGCAAAGTGTGCAGGTTTACCACATCAAAATGGGATAAATCTCTCCTCTCATCAAGGGGAGGTCCCTATGATATATATATATATATATATATATATGTATATATATATATGTATATATATATGTATATATATATATATATACATATATATATATATATATACATATATATACATATATACATATATATACATATATATACATATATATATATATACATATATACATATATATACATATATATATATATATACATATATATATATATACATATATATATATACACATATATATATACATATATATATATACATATATATATATATATACATATATATATATATATGTATATATATATATATATATATATATATATATATATAAGCTGAAAATGCACACAGGGTTGAAATCATACCATCCATCTCTCTTTTTTCAGAGATAATGGTCACATAACAGAGGAGAATTTTGATGTAATTAATGAAGGCACTTCTCTTCTTTCAAAAGTGATATTCAGCCAACAACAAGATTCTTCCTAGGTAGTAACAATAACCATAAGAAACCCATGAAAGCACAAAGTCTTTCATTGCTTCTCCCACTGATTAGGATGCAGTAACATAGTAGAATTAAGTGTAGCCCAAAGTCTCCACCTAAAACTACATCAGAGTAAATCTTATGAAGGATAAGGGGAGCTCAAAGTCTCTCCAGTATCCTTTACACAAAGCACAAACTAAAGATAATTATGGTAGCACAAAGTCTCCCACAATTGGCTTCAGGACACCTTCCAACTTACTTCCACTAATTCTGCTTATTTGATTAAATGGACAAGATGGTATTTAGGAAATAGACATAAGAACAATCTCCTAAATAACACAAGCTATTTCAACACAAAGTCTGAAAGGTCACTTGATTTCTCATTCAAATAACAAAATATAATTAACAGTCTGAGCTCAAAGTCTTAGGAATGTCTTTCAATTTGGACATAGTTTCACTTTTGATAACAGAGAGATTTCTCATGCATAAAATGAGAGATTACAATATATAACATTCCCAAAAAGACTTGGGCACTTATTTCATGAAAATGGCCCATATTGAATTGAATGCCTTAAATATCTGTGAAAGGGCCATGCTAGAATAGGTCATGAGCTTTGAATTTGGCATTCTAAATCATCTCAAATGTCTCCTCCTAAGCATGGGTTGACTAGTATTCTTTATGATGCTAATACGACTGTCCATTTGCCTTTACTTAATGCAGAAAAATAGGCCATGACTTTGAATGTTTTCACTCTCTGATGTCCACCTGGTGGACTATTCCACCTACTAGAAATAACTCCCCTACAGATATTTCTAGATTTCCTGTAGTTGTTCTCTCTTTTCTTGCCATGTTTTATCCTTCCTTGGTGGTCTAAGCTCTCAGGCTATCTTCTCACTTTCATCTATCTCTTTCAGCTCCTTCTTTGGTCGATCATTGAGTTTGTTCTTAGGGTTCACGCCATATTTGAAAATCAATAGATATTTTATTACCCTAAATTTGACATCCACGGGGACATCATTGGTCACTTGGTCACTTGAACCACTTTGAACCTTTGGAGGGCATTAGTTCAATGGTTCAACAGTTTGGGTAGTTTAATCAGCTCATTGGTTTAATCTTTTATGAGGGGCCATGTTCACTGTCTTTCTTTTTTCTTCTGTTGAACCATTTCTTTGAACCATTTGGTTGAACTTCTTTCTGGAATCTTTTGCTTCCTTCATTCGCTCAAAGCTTTTGTTCAGATTTTGAACTCTTCAAACCTTTAAACCTTTGAACCTTGAACCATTTCGGTTCAAAGTTCAATGGTTCATTCTTTCTTTGAATCCTTTCATTTTCTAAGTCTATCAAATTTATTGAACTTGTTGAACCTTTGAACCTTTAAACTCTTTTTGGTTCAAGGTTTAATAGTTCAACAATTCAATCTTCACTCTTCAAAGCCTTCTTTTCTTTAAAGTCCATCGAAGCCATTGAACCTTTGAAGTAGTTGAACCTTTGAACTCTTTGAAGTGCTTAACTCTTTAAGTCCGCCTAAGTCATTGAACCTTTGAACTCGTTGAACCTTGAACATTGAGGAGGCGGGGTTCAATGGTTCAACGGTTCAAAGTGGTTCATTCCAATTGTTTGAAGCCCAACGTTAAGTATTTTGATTGAACCTTAGCATTGAACTAGCCTTAAAACACTAAGGAAAAGCCTCAAGTGTTTTGAACTTCCTTTAGAGAAAGCCTACCTATTGAACCTGTTGAACCTGTGAGTTCCTTAGCTAAAAATGCTTGAATAATTAAAGAACTTGGCTGCTCAAAACATTTTTTGAAAAAAAAAGAGATCATTTTGGCCTGCAAGACCAAAATAGTTGATATGTTGTCCACAAAAACAAGTGATGGATTTTGGGAACAACAACTGGCTCTAGTTGGGGAACTTCCATCGATTGAAATTTTAAAATAGTTGAAAGGAGTAGAAACCAGAATCTCAGTGCCTTCATGTATACCATTGGGCTACAGAGTCATGCTAACCAAAAAAAGGCACCAAAAACAAATGAACAACACAAAACAAATGGAAAACTATACAAAAATTATACATATGTACAACTAATCTTATCTGATACTTCAAGGATTGAAATGCTTTAGATGCTATCCACTATGAGGTGGAGCGAATGGCGTGCCATCTTGATACTTCAATAGGAAACTATTTTCACCATTGAGATGATGAATAAAAAATGGGCCTGTCCATAAGGAATTAAATTTATTGTGCATTCCTTTTGGTTCTCTCCTCTTATCCCATAACAAAAATTGATCTCCAATCTAGAAATCATGAATCCTTGCTTTCTGGTCAAAGAACTTCTTTATCAGACTTTGATGTGCAACAATTTGATTCACCACCATAGTTTGTTGCTCATTAAGTTCAATCAAGCACATGATCCTCTTGTCGATGGAACTTTCATAAGTTGAATCTTCTACTACCTTTGCCAACTTTAGTGCTAGTAATTATAGAGTGATTGGTATCTCTACATTGAGACCACATAGAAGTTGGAATGGTGACATACCTATCACCCTCTTGGGTGTAATTCTATCTGCCCATAAAGTGTCAAACAATGCTTTATGCTAGGTTCTCTGATTGTCATCTACCAGCTTCCTGATAATGGTCACCAGGTTCTTGTTACTTGATTTTGCTTGGCCATTTCCTTGTGGAAAATAGTTAAAAGAGTAAGAGAGGATAATTTCATAATAAAAGTGGAACCAGGTAATCTCATGAGAAGAGAAACATGCTACATTATCTATTACAATCTTGGTTGGGACCCCAAACCTGAAAATGATGTTTTCCTTGAGCCACTGGCTTGAGAGGTAAAGCAACCAACTTGGGTCTTCCAACAAACTGTTGACACAGTTCACATCTACGCACCCATTTGTATGCATCTTGAAATAGAGTAGGCCAAAAATACCTGGCTCACAGAATCTTATGGGCAGTTATGGGCAGAAAAGAATGTCCTCCACAAGCCAAATTATGGAAGGACTCCAAAAGTTTGTTATGCTACATTTTATCCATGCAGCGAAGGAATACCCCATCAAGGTTCTTCTTATATAGACCATTGTCCCACAGGACAAAGTTGGTAGCTTTCAACTTAATAGTCCTCTTTTTTTTACGAGACAGGTGAGCAGGACACTCATCATAGGTAAGGAAATGAGAAATATTTGAATACCACTTATTCATAGTGGTGACAAAAAGAAATATTGGCATGTCTTCAACTTCTATTTCTTCATGCCCTATTTCTTCTAGTATTTTATCAATAATTAATTGGTAGAGACCCCTTCACCACACAAGCTTCATTGGTTTGATAACTAGATCAAACTCTTGGATTTTAGCAATCCAATTGCCCCTTCTGGTACCAAACTCCTATTGAGTTAAAATAGACTTCACTATTGTATCAGGCACCAGAGCAATAGTGCATGAGTTTAGGATGTAAAAATAAAAGTGTTTTACCACCTTGACTACTACATAAGCATGCTTCTCCATGTTTGAGTA
The DNA here is from genome assembly GCA_037957365.1 of Torreya grandis. Taxonomy (NCBI): domain Eukaryota; kingdom Viridiplantae; phylum Streptophyta; class Pinopsida; order Cupressales; family Taxaceae; genus Torreya; species Torreya grandis. Next base: position 144,753 of record JARHVA010002073.1, read on the forward strand.
TTTTAGTTCATGAGCTTTGAGAGGATAACTCATAAATGATATAGGAGATTCCACACCTTATTTATTTTTCTGAACCAAAATTACTAAAAGTGTGTGTTCAGAAGCATAACTATACATTATGAAGTCTTTGGTGTAATCTAGACAAATTAGGACTGGGGCATGGGTGATAGCTTTCTTCATATCTTGAAACACTGACTTGCTTTCTTCCATCCAGCTGAAAGTGGCTTTGCCTTTCATCATGTCCACAATGTGGTGAGTCTTTTCTGCGAACTCAGGAATGAACCTTCATAGAAAATTCACCTTTTTAAAGAAAGAGTGAACTATATACTTACTAGCAGACAAGGTAAGCTCTTAGATGGATTTGAATCTTTCTGGGTTAATCTTTATGCCTTCTTAGGATATAGTGTGATTGAGAAGTTTCCCTTCTGTAACCCCAAAAATTGACTTCTTGGGATTTAGAGAAATGCCATTCTGTCGACATCACTCTAACACTTGTTGCAAATGATGCACATGATCAGGATGATGCTTGGAAAAGATAGTTAAGTCATTAAGATATACCATAATGAACTTCCTCATTTCATCTCTAAAATTAAGGTCCATTGCTCTCTAGAAGGTGGCACCAACATTGATCAAACCAAAGGGCATTCTGTTATATGCAAAGGTGCCCCAAGGTGTAGTGAAGGTAGTCTTATGTTGGTCTACTTCACCGAATTCTACTTGATTATACCCTGAGAAACCATCTAACATTGATAACATCTCTAAACCAGTCACTATCTAAAGGACTTGATCCATAATGGGCAGAGGGTAGTTATCCTTTAGAGAGGATTGATTCAAGTTTCTAAAATCCATACAAAGGCAAATTTCCCCATTCTTTTTTCTCACAGGGACTATATTCGTAATCCATGTGGAATGATGGATTAGAAAAATTATCCTAGCTTTTAACATTTTTTGAATCTCAGACAAAATAGTACTTGATATCTTAGAGTTATACTACCTAGATTTCTACTTGTGAGGTAATGAACCACTCTTGAGATGAATTTCATGATGAATTTCTTCAGGCCTGAGTGACTTCAGATCATCATAGGAGTACACCAAAACATCCATGTAACGATGAAGTAGAGAAGTGAATTTGAGCTTCTCATAAGGAGTGAAACACTTTCTAATGTTTACCATCTTGAGATTTTCCTTAGTACTCAAATTTATTTGATCAAACTCCTAAGAGGAGCTTGAATCCATTTGTTGCTGCTTGATGAACCTGTCATGCTTATCAAATAGTTTCTCAAAAGAAACCAATCCTTTTGAGATTTTATTCCATTTTAGATGTAGGAATTCTTTACCTACATCTAAGCTTGTTCCAGGGGCTAACTCTCACGGTGGAGACTTACTACCTTCAAAATATAGCTCCTCAAAGCTATTTATTTATTCCATAAAGGCAATGCTTTGATTGTCGCCATTGAATACCTGCCAATGGTTGGAATTATCAAGCACACTTGGTCAAAAGACCAATTTGATAGTGTACCTATTCCATTTGAAGTTGGGGTGGGGAACTATGAGGGTTGCAGAGATGGCCAATGCATCTGCATGACTGTTGAATTCTCTAGGCATGGAAAAAAAATTGAAAGCATCAAAGCTTTCAATGTAGTTTCGCACCAGATTGTGATAATGTCACAATCTCTCATTATTAGTTTGATATAGGTTCCTCACCTAACAAACCACCAACTCAACATCTCCTTTGGCACGAAGAAGTCTAACACCCTTATCTTGAGCAGCCCTTAATCTGAGCAGCAATGATTCATATTCAGCAGTGTTGTTAGTGTTGCTGAATTATAACTTATATGCATAGGGAAAAATATCTCCTTAAGGAGATATCAATACAACTCTAGATCTAGAACTAGTAGAAGAATAGCTGCCATCAAATTCCAGTATCCAAACCTCATCAAAATCTGATCTCTTTTTAGATTTTACTTTGTTTAGAAGGGGAGATCCCTTTTCACATGCACTGTGTTGTACCAATTCTTTTGCTATACTATTTGAATCTATTTTTAGATTATCACCTACAAGACTTTCATTAGATGACATAGGAACATCCTCTATGGTCAAGAAGTAATTACCCATTCCTGAAGACTCAAACAAAATTTGAGCTTTAGGTGTTGATGTTTGGGTGACAATGTACTTTGACTCCTCAAGGAATAACTTCTACATGACACCTTTGATAGGGACCCTCACCTTAGATAGGTCCATGCTCAATTATCCACCAATGTCCTTGCAAAAATTTTGTCTAAGAAGGATGCCGTATGAGCCTGGGATGTCAGCCACCAGGACTGTCATTTTAATCCTCTTTTCTAGAAATGTTGCAAATGTAGATTGGGCATCCTATATTTCTCCTAAAAGTGGCACTTGTTTATTTTCCATGGAGAAACATCTCCCAAAGGTCTTGGTTAGTGTGAGACCAAGATATTTTTCCACCTTGATGGGCATGACACTGTCAGAGGCATCCAAATTTATAATGTAATTGTTCAGCTAATGACCATTTATCAATAAGGAGACATAAAATGGTTCTGTCTTTCTAGGGGCAGCTGGAGGAGTAATCACAAGATTATTTTAGGTGGACATGTTCCTTGGGGGGTCAAGAGTTACCTTTGAAATTTCTTTTCTTATAGGGATGGTTTTATTCTTGACACATTCAACTAACCTATCCAACTGCTCAGGGTTGGCTTGTAGGAATTCAAACTTAGACATTTGAATTTTGGTGTTCTTAACATGGTTGACTATATCAAATAAATAAAATGGATTAGAAATAGGGGAAGGCAGTCCATCAATCTAGTTTTTATTGGGTGTAGGACTGGTCTGCAAATTTGAAGTTGAAGGTGAAGGAATACTTGAGGCACTTCCTTTTCTATTGCTCATCGGGTCCTTTGACTGGAAAGGCAGAGAAGTTCCTCATTTGGTAATTGAATTTACTGGTCAATATTCTTCCCCTATTTTTCCATTATTAGTTTGTTGAGCTGACTGGTTCTGGGACCTAGTAAATACTATGTATGATCCATCAAATGCTTCACCTTTATTTTTGGGTTCATCTTGGTAATTTAGGAAACTAATGTTGGAGTCACCAGCTGATTCTTCTTGATCTTTTGCAAAGATATCAATGTCATTTTCTTGGTTCAACTCAAGTTGGAAAGAAAAATTGGATTCAGTTTCAAGATAACCAATTGCTGAGTTAGTTGGTGTTACTTTAATGGCAAGTTTCCCTTGTGGGGGAGGAAGACAGTTTGGTTACCCTTGATTTCTGGTAGCATTGCCCTAATACAACTGGTTAGGAAACATCCTCCTTGGTATATCCTGATACAAAGGAGGAGTAGACATCCCTTGTGACATTTGCTTTTTGAGAGCTAGCAACTCATTTGCCAGCTTCTACACCATAGGATCAGTGGTGCTTGTAGAAGAATATTCAAGAGATGAAGAAGATTTACTCCTGTTAGGATCTCTTCTTATCTTCCCTACCAAGATAAGGTCATCTTCAATCTCAGTGGCCAAATATTGAGCTACAACAAGGTCTATGTGGCCAGCCTGTCTCATCAAGAAACTCACTTCAAGAAGCTGAGAGTTTATGAAGAAGCATTTCAGATTCTCAGGTGTTGGCTGAGCTATTGTAGTAATCTTGTTCTTCAACTTGTCAAATTTAGCAATGAAGTCTCGCATAGGTTCATGAGGCTCCTTCATTTGTTTGATCTGAGCCAACAAGGCATGCACATCTTTTGCAGGCTTGAACTTGGCTTCAAATTTAACTTTGAGGGTGTTTCAGTCAGTCATAGTTTGGGCTTATAGATGATAAAACTAGTCTATAGCAGCACTTTGCAATGTTTCTACAAATAGTCTGACTACAATGTCCTCATACTCCACACCTATCACACCACAGGCTATGTAAAAGGTTGGAATATGTTCATCAGGATGAACTCTCCCATCACCAAAGAACTTGGGGAAATTCATCCTAGAACTATGAGGTAGTTCATGTAGAGGTGGAGTTAGATTCAGGGGGCCAAAAGTGTTACCCCAGGGGCCTTGACCTACCATGATATGACTATTGAAGGGAGGGATAACAAATCTCTGAGGGGTATGTATTGACAAAGCTCTGCTAGCAGACGAAATAACTTTGCTTGGTAATGGAGACCTAATTTTTGTAGGAGAAAAACTTCTGGTTCACTAAAGGTGAGATGGTGAAGGAAATAGATCAAAATTACTTTGCTATACTAGCTCGAATACAGGGTCAACAACACCTTTAGCTCTTTGGCTTCACATGTACAGTGGATCGGTTAGAGTGTAAAAATGGAAATAAAAAAGAATTAGAACTACTTCTATTTAAAGCTTGCAACTTCAAACTTTGCATTCTTTCCCCAGCAGAGTCACCAAAAATTATTGGGTGAATATTTTTTCACCAACTAACTGATGGCAAAATGGGTATATCAACCACAACACAAGGAGATTTATATGGCAAAGTGTGCAGGTTTACCACATCAAAATTGGATAAATCTCTCCTCTCATCAAGGGGAGGTTCCCTACGATATGTGTGTGTGTGTGTGTGTGTGTGTGTGTGTGTGTGTGTGTGTGTGTGTGTGTGTGTGTGTGTGTGTGTGTGTGTGTGTGTGTGTGTGTGTGTGTGTGTGTTGTTGAAAATGCACATAGGGGTCAAATCATACCATCCATCTCTCTTTTTTTAGAGATGATGTTCACAGAATAGAGGAGAATTTTGATGTAATTACTGAAGGCACGTCTCTTCTTTCATAAGTGATATTTAGCCAACAATAGGATTCTTCCTATGTAGTAACAATAACCACAAGAAACCCATGAAAGCACAAAGTCTTTCATTGCTTCTCCCATTGATTCAAATGTAGTAACATAGTATAATTAAGTGTAGGCCAAATTCTCCACCTAAAACTACAATAGAGTAAATATTACAAAGGATAATGGGAGCTCAAAGTCTCTCCAGTATCCTTTACACAAAACACAGACTGAAGACAATTATGGCAACACAAAGTCTCCCATAGTCAGCTTCAGGACACCTTCCAGCTTACTTCATCTAATTCTGCTTATTTGGTTAAATGGACAAGATGGTGTTTAGGAAATAGACATAAGAACAATCTCCTAAATAACACAAGCTATTTCAACACAAAGTCTAAAAGGTTACTTGCTTTCTCATTCAAATAACAAAATATGATTAACAGTCTAAGCTCAAAGTTTCAATGTCTTTCAATTTGAGCAGAGTTTAACTTCATATAATAGAGAGATCTCTCATGCATAAAATGAGATATTACAATATATAACATTCCTAGAAAGACTTGGGTGCTTGTTTCATGAAAATGGCCCATACTGAATTGAATGCCTTGAATATCTTTGAAAGGGCCAAGCTAGAACAAGTCATCAGCCTTGACTTTGGCATTCTAAATAATCTCAAATGTCTCCTCCCAAGCATGGGTTGTCTGGTCTTCTTTATGATGCTTACACGGATGTCCATTTGCCTTTACTTAATGTAGAAAAATAGGCCGTGCCTTTGAATGTTTGCATTCTCTAATGTCCACCTAGTGGACTCTCCCATCTAATGAAAATAACTCACCTATAGATATTTCTATATTTCCTATAGTTGTTCTCTCTTTCCTTGCCACACTTTGTCCTTCCTTGGTAGTTTGAGCTCTCAGTCTATCTTCTCACTTTCAGTTGGCTCTTTCAGCTCCTTCTTTGGTCAGTCACTGAGTTTGTTCTTAGGGTTCGTGCCATATTTAAAAATCAACAAATATTTCATTACCCTAAATTTGACGTCTATAGGGACATCATTGGTCACTTGAACCACTTTGAACCTTAAACCTTTGAACCTTCAGAGTACATTGGTTTAATGGTTCAACAGTTTGGGTAGTTCAATCGGCTCGTTGGTTCAATCTTTTGTGAAGGGTCGCATTCACTTTATTTCTTTTTTCTTCTATTGAACCATTTCTTCGAACCATTTGGTTAAACTTCTTTTTGGAATCTTCCACTTCCTTCATTTGCTCATAGCTTTTGTTCAGATTTTGAACTCTTCAAACCTTTGAACCTTGAACCATTTCGGTTGAAAGTTCAACAGTTCATTCTTTATTTGAATCCTTTCATTTTCTAAGTCCATCAAGCTTATTGAACTTATTGAACCTTTGAACCTTTAAACTCTTTTTGGTTCAAGGTTCAAATGGTTCAATAGTTTAATCTTCACTCTTCGAAGCCGTTGAACCTTTGAAGCGGTTGAACCTTGGAACTCTTTGAAACACTTAACTCTTTAAGTTTGCTGAAGTCATTGAACCTTGAACCTTGAGGAGGTGGGGTTCAATAGTTCAATGGTTGAAAGTGGTTCATTCCAATTGTTTGAATCCCGATGTTAAGTCTTTTGATTGAACCTCAACATTAAACCAGCCTTAAAACACTAAGGAAAATCCTCAAGTGTTTTTAAATTCCTTTGGAGAAAGCCCGCCTGTTGAACCTGTGAGTTCCTTGGCTAAAAATGCTTGAATAATTGAATAACTTGGCTACTCAGAACATTTTTTGAAAAAGGAAGAGATCATTTTGGCCTGCAGGACCAAAATAGTTGATATGTTGTCCACATAAACAAGTGATGGATTTTGAGAACAATAGGGTGTACCAGTATACTAAACATATGTTTTAAAACTTAATCTAATTACTTAAAATATGGCATTCATAAAAGGGCCAATACCAAATTTTAGCCTTAACCAAATGTTTGTACTTGACATAAAACAATCTACATTATGACCATGTAGGGAAGCGAAAATCTAACTGAGTGTACATGTCAACATCATGAAGATTCACAACAAGCAAAGGTATAAAAAAATTAAATTCACAATAGAAGAATCATCATACTAAGATTTTGCATTCAATGATTTAAATAATTATGTGAATAACATAACTTAGTTTCAAATTTATTTTCAAAAGCAATACAATGCAATCTGTTTGACATTCTTTCATAAATACATTTTATGTGAAGGCTATTACCATCAATTAAAGATACCTACTTATGTCATCATGACTAGATCTAGGATCATTCCTCACATAACTTTACAAAAATAACATTCAATAAATTATCAAGATAATTTGAATTAAGCAAAATTACATTGTTACTTCTTTTTATTGATGAACATTGCCACATACATAAATATTAAGTCAATTGGAATCACCTCAAATTTTTACATCACACAATTATTAAATCCACACCATTTTATTAAGTGTATGCAATTGACCATCCCACAATATCATATATTAATAACTTACTATATGTAACATAGGCTAGTCATATGGTCTATTTATATCAAGATAAAGAATGAACAATCATCAAACAATTTCTTATGAATTAATCATGCTCTTGATGTTTAAACAAACATGCTTATGTTTTATAAATTTATAACTTAGATAATATCATGAAGACATTTATTGATTCAACTTTGTTATGTTAAACATTTATCATTTGTTATGACTTATTCAATGAACTTGTCCTTTTATTTAATGAAAGACAAAGTCGTACAAACTCTTCTCATTATTAAAGTTCCAACTTACAACATATTATCAATGTCATTCTTAATCATTTAATAATTTTAAACATCCATTAACTTAGCATAATAATCAACATGAAAATGAAACAAGAGGGTAAGCCATCTATCTCAATGTCAAGTTTATCTTCAAGAGTTGTTGTGAAGACTTGTAATAACTTAACGACAATGAGATCAGTCTGTAATACAAACTATCATTGACAAGCTCATATTAATTAAATCATTATAACTAAAATTCATATTATTTTTTAACCCTCAACCTAATTTATAAATATCTATCCATATATCAAAACAAATTCTGAAAGGAATCCACAAACTCTTGAACTCTCATGTTCAATCCCCAAAAGAATTAAAACTTATTTTTAATGAACCCAACATAATTAAAAACTGAAGTGAGATGTAATGTTCACATTTAGGTGGTACCATTCTACAAATCAATATAATATTTAAATATTTATATACTTTAATATACATAATATAACCTCATTCTATTTAGCTATGAATACAAAACTGAAAGGATGAGAACATCATACTTATAGTTTCTATATCTTACATTATAAAATTACAACTCTCTAAAATATAATAGTCAACCAAAAGTATCCTATCAATAATCTATATTAGTTTTCATCCAATGATGAATAAAAAATAATAATAACACCTCCCAAAATTCAACATTAATGTACTAAAATATATATTCTCCTGAAATACATAATAACTACTTATTACCTCCAAATCAAACAACAGATCCGTCTTTCAAAATACAACATATAAATAGATATTTAAACAATAGCTTCAATGATCAAAATAAAAAAATCACATCACTTATTGAATAATCATTCATTTACATTTGTACTTATACACATACATACGTACACACACACACACACACACACACACACACACACAAAATACAAAAGAATATACAACCATTTTATATTCAACATAACAATGTGTTGTTTCCAAATTTGAGTAGCAAAGTCATTACACATAATGAATAAGATGATACAAAGAATTGTGATTACTAACATATAATGAGACATTGATTTATATCATGTCTTTACTTTAAATAAAAACATAATAGGAAACCAAATACATGAAGAGACCAAGCACTCAAATCATATTTTGAAGAGAAACATGTAAATGGCCCACCCATTTTACCTAATGATCCCCCCATTGGTGGCCCTAGACCACCCCATCCATCGTTTGGATGTGGAGTTCAATAATAAAGTTTATAGATGGGTGAGTCAATAACAAATATTTGAATCTTGAAAATCAAGAACATAAAGGAATGACAAGTAATTGACTTAAGCATAATGCATGAAAGAGAGTAATTATGATTACCATTAGTACTATGGTTCAACTTGTGAATAGACCCATTTGAATTCCTCATATCAAATAATGATTGTTTCATCTATTGACCTCAAATGAGATATGCATGTATACACCATATAGGTATTTAATAATCAATAGTTTTAAATATATTCACAACTTCTTATATTTTCAACAATTATCCTCTAAAAAGAATAGACATGAACAGTCCAAAACATATTAACACTAAAAATAGTCATGACACCAAAAAGAGTCACCAAAATGTACACAAAATGAGAAAGAAACCAACTCAAATTTTACATATTAACCCTCATGAAAATGACATGAAATTTCAATAACATACAAACTCAATTTGAACTTTGCATGAAACCCTATACTCACACAAGTCATTTGAAGCAAAAACATGCTACAAAACCTAATGAATATATAAAATAAACACCTACAATTAGCATAAAATTGCAGACAATGACTATTAATAATAATACAATCTCAAAATTTTCATCATAACCACATTATACAACCATTCGTAAAAAAAAGTCAAACAACAAATGACAAAAAAATAACCAAAACTCATTCTTTCAAAATAAAAATAATAACCTAATTGATGCTAATAAGCATGTGGATTAGCTATACTCAATTTTAATATCCATTCAATCATAGTTCATAGTAATATATAAATGAAAATAACTACATAATTGAGTACCAAAACCAGGCATTGAGCCACATGAAAATCAAACCCAAAACATTTCCATAAGAGTATATTCAACTATATGTTAGCCATTCCATTATGTGTTCATTGTGAAGTCTAAAAACTTCATGAACCTATAATGGTTTGTTAATATAAATTGTTAAACACACCAACAATGCAGAAAAATACTATGGCCTCTAGGTAAAAACAACTTCTTTTTCCACTTTGCACCTAACTGAGTCCTCATGAACTCTATTAACTACCATTAAATCCCATAGTGGTCTTGCATTCTTGTCATGAACAACTAAAAATGTGGCCTAAAAAACCACCATCATTTTTACCCAAAATAAAAATAAAAAACTAAACTAACCATCACAAACCAGTCCTATTAGGCTTTCAATCACCTTCACCAAAATTTTTAGTAGACTAAAAGACCAAATAACCATACAGAAAGGCTTCAATGCTACTCGATAAACTGACCTTGGGATTTGGGTCATCATGGCATAATTCCCAATGAAGTTAAAACCTAAAGTTTGAAATGCCATGATTAAAACAAATCAAAACTAATGAAGACCCCATGACCTCGTCATGGTCCCCTCCTCAAGCATTACACATTCAAGTCACCAAAATAGTTAAAATACCAAGTCAAAGCCATACAATAGTCATAATAAACAAAACTAGGTTGAAGCATATAATAAATTCTAATGCACATGTTCCCATCATAGAATGAATCTCAAACTTTATGTAATCTCTTGATTTTCCAACAAGCCATATAAATATTGGTTTCTTAGAATACTAAGTAAGAGAACAACATGCAATTGATTACATAATGAACAAGAAAAAAGTCATATCAAGAAAAAATAACATAGTCAAAGAGTAATATAAAACCACTTTACTCATCAACCAAATGAATAAGCGAACACAACATATAAGAAGGACCAGACAAGATAAAGCTCATAATATCTCATCTTAAAAGATTAATAACTCAATGTTTACCCTTATTGTACCCTCTATTATTGAGCACCAAATCCATCCTAGATCATTTTCCAAAATTATACATTAGTAGTATCTAAATGGAAAACCAATATCAAACATGATAAGTAATTTTCAATTGAATTTACATCCATCAATTCTATAACAAACTACATCAAATCATCCATGACAATATAAACATGTTTAGTACACAACATATCATAATAATATCTCAAAATAGAGTCTCAATAACATCTAAGTAAAAATTTAATGGCTACTAACACAACTAAAAAATATTCCAAGTAGTAAACAAATATTCAACCAACATAGCTATAGATATAAAATAGAGCACATAAATTGAGGTCATGACATCCTCCCCCACTTAAAAAAAAATCCTGGTGACTTAGACAACCAAGAATAATGCTCCCTAAAAATATGTTCATCTTTCCAAGTAGCATTTCACTTAGATAATGGATCCCATTGGACCAAGATTTAAGAAATTTATCTATTTCACAGTCTAATACTATGATGGTCCAAGATCTTTACTAGTTTCAACTGCATCTTTTCCTCTTCTAGAACCTGAATATTTTCCAATCTAAAATATGATAAGGATCAGATACATACTTTCTTAATAAAACAATATGAAAAATATCATGAATCCTAGATAAAGATGGAGGAAGGGTAAATTGGTAGGCAACATGGCTAATTCTTTCTAGAATGTTAAAGGGTCCAACAACTCTAGGAGCCAATTTATAAGATTTTCCAAATTTAATGTAACTTTTCTATGGTCTACCACACATAAATACTTTTTCTCCAACATAAATTCATGATTCCTTTTTAAATATGTATAAATATATATTTTATTTAAAATATCCTTCATATTTTTGTGAATAAAATCCATTTACACATCATATTTTTGTAAAATATCAGGACCAATAATGGATCTATTTTTTAGGGTTTTTTAGCCAAGAGGAGTTCTACATTTATGCCCATACAAATCTTCAAATATATCCATTTTAATTATAGAGTGATACAAATTATTATAATTAAATTAAACTAAATGTATAAAATATTCTCATTTGCTTTGTTGATCCATAACATAGATTCTTATCATGTCCTCAACCACTTGGTTAAGTCTCTCTCTTTGACCATCCATTTTTGGGAGATACGAATAGATAGAATTTAAATGTGTTCCAAATGTTATAGTCAAGGTTTTTTAAAATCTTGAAGTAAATAACTTAGTTCTATAAGAGATAATGACTTATGCCATGCCATGCAACCGAACTGCTTCTTTCACAAAATATTCCATAAACACAAACGCATCATCAGTCATATTTACAATAATAAAATGAACAACTTTTATAAATTTATCAATCACAACTAAAATAGTGTCATGTTTAATGTTGACATTGATTAATCAATAATGAAATCAAGTGAAATAATAGTCCACTTACCTTGTGGAATTTCATGAGGATAAAACATACCTCCTAAATGGAAATATTCAACTTTTATTTGTTAATTTCTAAATAATTTGCCACAAAATCAAGATCATGATTTATGATAAGCCAAAAAATATTACCTTTTCAACTCATGTGTCATCTTCATGACACCTATATGAGCAAAATGAGGTGTTGTATGCACTTATTTCAGTAAAATATTTCATAAGTCACCAGACTCGAGCACAAGAATTCTATTTTTATGCTTTAATAGGCCATCACTTTCAATATAAAAATTAACAAATTTCTTTGCTACAAGCTTGTTAGCCAAATGTGCACTTACTTCATGGTAGAATTCATCAGTAAGCTATTATTACAAAACAATAATTTTGAAATTACCTTGAAAAATAGACAAGGAAATGAGATACATGCATCATCTAAGAGCATCAACAACATGATTCTCATTACCTTTAACGTATTTAAGTTGATAGGAGATAACACATGGATTATAGGATATATCACATAGACTGAGCTAAACAAAGATATATTCCTCCCAATGATAAAAAATGGCCTTCTTGATAAATAGTAAGTGTCTCCCAAAGGCAAGGGGCACACCCAATGACTCAACTAGGGAATCCAAAATCAGGTTTAGTATCACATGAATCTAGAGCCATACAATGATTAAATTGGGCCTATATATCTATTCTATATGGGAGTGTTCATATATTCCATCCATCTATGCTTTCTAATTTTAAGATCATATTGGGTAAACAAATATTATAAGTACAATGATTAAATTTAACTTTGAAATGCTTATCTAACAAAAAACATGTTTTCACTTCTTTAAAGCATGCAAAATAACAAGCTCTAAATCATGTGCAAGATAATTATTTTCATGCTCCTTGAGCTTATGTGATTCATATGTCACAAATTTGCCATCATACATAAGAATACCACAAAAACCCTCTGTAGAGGCATCATACCATATTTCAAAAATGCCACTAAGATCTAGAATAACAAGCACATGTAATGTAGTTAGCAACACTTTAAACCTCTTAAAAGATTCTTCACATGCAAAAGTCCAAATGAACTTTTTAAATTTGCATTGTAAAGAAGTAATGGGGTTAGATAATATGGAAAAAAAATCCACAAACCTTCTACAATAACTAGCCAAACCCATAAAGCTAAGCACTTCATGTATGTTTATAGGGGCAGGCCACTCTTGAATTTATTTTTGATGGATTTATAACAATAACATCCTTGGAAATGACATGTCCCAAGTAGTGTATTTCAATTTAGAAAATTTCACATTTAAAAAGCTTCTCATAAATCTTATGTTGCTTAGTCTTTGTAAAACTAAACATAAACGCTGCTCATGCTCAACTGCATTCTTAGAATAGATCACTATATCACCAAGGAAAACAAGAAAAAACTTGTCTAAATAATACTTAAATACATTATTCATAAGATTCATAAAGGCAAAAAGTGTATTTGTCAATCTAAAGGGCATTACCATGAACTTATAATGTTCATACCAAGTAAGAAAAGCTATATTATGGATGTCTTATTTCTTAGTTGGTGGTAACTTGATCTCAAATCAATCTTAGAAAAGACTATTGCATCCTTCACTTTTCAAAAAAATCATATATTCTTGGCAAAGATAATGATTAGTTATTGTAATCTTGTTAAACATAATTAGTCAACACATAGTCTAGGCATACCATTTTTATTTTTCACAAACACAACAGGGGCACCCTAAGGAGATACACTTGGTCTAATGCTTCTATTTTCCAACAATTCTTGTAGGTAAACCTTAAGTTCCTACAAATCAACAACAGTCATACAATATGGATCTTTAGATGTAGGGATAGTCTGTGATATAACATCAATCTCAAAATCAAATTCACGTCTATGAGGAAGTCCAAACAATTTTTAAGGAAAAACATTAGACTCATTCAAAAAATAAAAATTTTGGTAAGCAGTTTCCTTATCCAAGGTTATTTATTGAATTTTTACAACATAAAGCTTACAACCTTTTTGCATAGAATTTTTTAGTTACATGGCTAAAATTAGATTTCTCAATTTAAGCTTATTAACAACTTGGATTTTAATAGTTCTTCCCAAACCATCACAACACTGAACCAATATATTACCATAATTCAATGTGGCTTTATGTTGTTACAACCAATCCATGCCCATAACAAGGTCATACGATCTTAGAGGTGCTAAAAACAAGTTTACTTTAGTTGAGAAAACTCTTAAATTAAGCTCTATTTACTCTAATCATTCAAAACTGGGTGGCTTTTTATCAATACCAATTTGACCTCCCATCCTTATCTTTGACTAATAGGAATTATTTTATATTTATTAATAATATTAGGAGAGACAAATCTATCAGTTACACCAGAATCAATTAGAACTAAAATTGAAAAACCATTTAGGTTACCTCTGATTTTAATAGGGGTCACTTAGAATTCAACATTCCTATTATCCCAACTGCATACACCCTATGGTTATTTGATTTCCCTAGTTTTAATTTAGGATGATCCTTTTGGTGGTGATTATTACCACATTCTTAGCATACCATAGTTTGTTGAGGTAAAATAGGCACAATGTTTTCCCCCATGGTAGGTAAATTCTAATTTTTTTGAGTTTGATTTTTCTTGAATGTCTCAATTTTTAAAGAATTTCAAAACTTAAATTTTTTATTTTAACCTTGAAACTTATTAAAAACACTGTTGCTCCTATTAATTCTATAATTTTGATAAAATTTATTGAAATTATTGGCTGAAGGAGAAATATTTTTAACTTTAAACTATTGTCTATTAAGTTTGAAATTTTATCTTGCTTTTTATCAACACCTTTCTTTCTCTTCTATCCTATGAGCATATTTAATGGCAATAATCAAATTTTTTGGATTGGTCATACTTACATCCTGTATTAATACTTTCATCAATCCAAATTTAAACTTTATTACCTTATTTTCCTCATCATGTATATAATTCCAATGATTCAACAAATTTATGAATTTATTATCATATTCTATTACAAACATGTTTTATTATTTTAATAGTTGTAAATTTGTTATCTTTTGCTCTTTGAAATTGATTCTAAGATACCTCTTTCAAAATTGCATTTCAAAAATAGGTTAGGTATGTGTTAAGGGTTGATAACCATCTAAAACATAGAGGTGGTTCCACCAAATAGTTGTAGGTCCAACCAGTTGATAAATAGATACCCTTGCCTTCACATGTGAGGGAATATTATGCATATTAAAGTATTTATGCAAGTTGACCAATCATGCATCAGAAGCATTGCCTAAATATACACCTTAAAATGTAGGAGGTGGAAGATTTTTTAAATTTTCAATGATGAGATTTGTATACAAAGGGAAATACAACTGATCCATTAATCAATCCTAGCTCAAAAAAGATAAATCCTACATACACTTCTAATTGTTGATACATTAAATATTTAGGGTCACGATCAAGATGGACCTGCTAGACTTAACCAAGGGATATCTTACCATAATAACATTATTAAAAAGGATTCTAAAGCTTCTTATCAATCAACACTATGCAATAACCCTAGCTGGGTCCTATGTTTTTATACACACAAAATAAATGCAAAGTAAAGTAAAATCTAATCTAGTTCACACCAATGCTTGTGGCACAAAGTGGGGGTAATAAACATAAAAAGTAAACATGCATAGGAGAATCCTAATTAAGCTATGTATAGGTAAAACCCTAATGCATAGAAGATAAGTACAAATTCAAATTTATCTACTCTTACAAAGGAGGAACAAAGTTAAGAATATTTACCTTTGAAGATGAACCTGTCGAGCCTCAATCTCTAACTTGGACAAGGTGCTTCACAAGAGGTTGTTGTGATATGTAAGGATAACAAAGATAAGTCATCTCTAGGCTACACAAATTCTTTAAACATCCAAAAGACTTATCCAGAAGGTAAGATCCATATCTCCAAAAAAAGTATTGAAATCCTAAGCTATGCTTCTCAATTAGAATGATGGATAAGTAGATGCACAATATATGATTCTTCTTCTCTTCCTTATAAATGTCAAAAATGGATGTGTATATATCACTAAATCCAACCTTAAATATTTCTAAAAGTTTTAGTTGATAAGGGTAACCCAATTGAATTTGTATCATTAATTGATACAAATAAGTTAAATTCTAGTCTAGATTAGCTAGAGCTGACCTAGACCCATAATGTTCTTTTAACAATTTTAATATAGGGTCAACCTAGGCTGAAAGTGTAATGTAAACTATCAAAAAGGGTTTTAGGTTTAGGTAGGTGCTAAATAAGGTAATGAAAGGCTTAGAAGAGTGCATAAGAGAGGAGGCAAAGCTAAGAGAAGTACACAAGAGAAGGTTATATAGATAGAAAGTGATAGTATAGTGGACACCAATCTTATGAAGCACCAATGGTTTACGCACTTCTTTATTGGTGCACTCTTTAAGGCATGCACTCAGAGAGATTGAGACTCAATTGGTTACTACAAGAGAGAAAGTATCAATAATTGATAAAGTTTAAAAGTATGTGTATACATAGTCCTCACTTGAATCTCATCACATGTCATGTAAGTGTAACATGAGATGGTGCTTTAGGAAAAGAACATAACAACACACAATAATAGAGTTGAATAAATTGTAGTAAGAAGAAAATAAGATAAATAAAATAACAAAATTGAAATGCACATACCTTTACTTACCTTATTATTATAGATAAGGTATGAAGTGAAATAATTGTGAAGGTGTCCAATATAGGGAACATTATGTGAACTTGTAGAAATTAGCAAAAATGAGCGAAAAATCAATGGATCTATAACAATACCATCCTTGGAAATGACATGTCCCAAGTAATGTATTTTAGTTTAGAAAATTTCACATTTGAAAAGCTTCTCATAAATCTTATGTTGATTTAGTCTTTGTAAAACTAAACATAAATGCTGCTCATGCTCAACTGCATTCTTAGAATAGATCACTATATCACCAAGGAAAATAAGAAAAAACTTGTCTAAATAATACTTAAATACATTAGTCATAAGATTCATAAAGGCAACAAGTGTATTTGTCAATCTAAAGGGCATTACCATGAACTTATAATGTTCATACCAAGTAAGAAAAGCTATATTATGGATGTCTTATTTCTTAGTTGGTGGTAATCTGATCTCAAATCAATCTTAGAAGAGACTGTTGCATCCTTTAGTTTTTCAAAAAAATCATATATTCTTGGCAAAGATAATGATTAGTTATTGTAATCTTGTTAAACATAAGTAGTCAACACATAGTCTAGGCATACAATTTTTATTTTTCACAAACACAACAGGGGCACCCTAAGGAGATACACTTGGTCTAATGCTTTTATTTTCCAACAATTCTTGTAGGTAAGCCTTAAGTTCCTACAAATTAGCCACATTCATACAATATGGATCTTTAGATGTAGGGATAGTATGTGATATAACATCAATCTCAAAATCAAATTCACGTCTATGAGGAAGTCCAAGCAATTTTTAAGGAAAAACATTAGACTCATTCAAAAAATAAAAATTTTGGTAAGCAGTTTCCTTATCCAAGGTTATTTATTGAATTTTTACAACATAAAGCTTACAACCTTTTTGCATAGAATTTTTTAGTTACATGGCTAAAATTAGATTTCTCAATTTAAGCTTATTAACAACTTGGATTTTAATAGTTCTTCCCAAACCATCACAACACTGAACCACTTTATTACCATAATTCAATGTGGCTTTATGTTGTTACAACCAATCCATGCCCATAACAAGGTCATAAGATCTTAGAGGTGCTAAAAACAAATTTACTTCAGTTGAGAAAACTCTTAAATTAAGCTCTATTTACTCTAATCATTCAAAACTAGGTACCTTTTTATCAATACCAAATTTGACCTCCCATCCTTATCTTCGACTAATAGGAATTATTTTATATTTATTAATAATATTAGGAGAGACAAATCTATCAGGTACACCAGAATCAATTAGAACTAAATTGAAAAACCATTTAGGTTACCTCTAATTTTAATAGGGGTCACTTAGAATTCAACATTCCTATTATCCCAACTACATACACCCTATGGTTATTTGATTTCCCTAGATTTAATTTAGGATAATCCTTTTGGTGGTGATTATTACCACATTCTTAGCATACCATAGTCTGTTGAGGTAAAATAGGCACAATGTTTTCCCCCGTGGTAGGTAATTCTATTTTTTTTGAGTTTGATTTTTCTTGAATGTCTCAATTTTTAAAGAATTTCAAAACTTAAAATTTTTATTTTAACCTTGAAACTTATTAAAAACACTGTTGCTCCTAGTGATTCTATAATTTTGATAAAATTTATTGAAATTATTAGGTGAAGGAGATATATTTTTAGCTTTAAACTATTGTCTATTAAGTTTGAAATATTATCTTGCTTTTTATCGACACCTTTCTTTCTCTTCTATCCTATGAGCATATTTAATGGCAATAATCAAAGTTTTTAGATTGGTCATGCTTACATCATGCATTAATACTTTCATCAATCCAAATTTAAACTTTATTACCTAGTTTCCTCATCATGTATATAACTCCCATGATGCAACAAATTTATGAATTTATTATCATATTCTATTACAAACATGTTTTATTATTTTAATAGTTGAAAATTTGTTATCTTTTGCTCTTTGAAATTGATTCTAAGATACCTCTTTCAAAATTGCATTTCAAAAATAGGTTAGGTAAGTGTTAAGGGTTGATAACCTTCTAAAACATGGAGGTGGTTCCACCAAATAGTTGTAGGTCCAACCAGTTGATAAATTGATACCCTTGCCTTCACATTTGAGGGAATATTATGCATATTAAAGTATTTATGCAAGTTGACCAATCATGCACCAGAAGCATCACCTAATTATACACCTTAAAATTTAGGAGGTGGAAGATTTTAAATTTTTTTAATGATGAGATTTGTATACAAAGGGAAATACAACTGATCTATTAATCAATCATAGCACAAAGAAGGTAAATCCTACATACACTTCTAATTGTTGATACATTGAATATTTAGGGTCACGATCAAGATGGACTTGCTATACTTAACCAAGGGATATCTTACCATAATGACATCATTAAAAAGGATTCCAAAGTTTCTAGTTAATCAACACTATCTAATAACCCTAGCTAGGTCCTATGTTTTTATACACACAAAATAAATGCAAACTAAATTAAAATCTAATCTAGTTCACACCAATGCTTGTGGCACAAAGTGGGGGTAATAAACACAACAAGTAAACATGAGTAGGAGAATCCTAATTAAGCTATGTATAGGTAAAACCGTAATTCATAGAAGAGAAGTACAAATGCAAATTTATCTACTCTTACAAAGGAGGAACAAAGTTAAGAATATTTACCTTTGAAGATGAACCTATCGAGCCTCAATCTCTAACTTGGACAAGGTGCTTCACAAGAGGTTGTTGTGATATGTAAGGATAACAAAGATAAGTTAGCTCTAGGCTACACAAATTCTTTAAACATCCAAAAGACTTATCCACAAGGTAAGATCCATATATCCAAAAAAAGTATTGAAATCCTAAGCTATGCTTCTCAATTAGAATGATGGATAAGTAGATGCACAATATATGATTCTTCTTCGCTTCCTTATAAATGTCAGAAATGGATGTGTATATATCAGTGAATCCAACCTTAAACATTTATAAAAGTTTTAGTTGATAAGGGTAACCCAATTGAATTTGTATCATTAATTGATACAAATAAGTTAAATTCTAGTCTAGATTAGCTAGAGCTGACTTAGACCCATAATGTTCTTTTAACAATTTGAATATAGGGTCAACCTAGGCTGAAAGTGTAATGTAAACTATCAAAAAGGGTTTTAGGTTTAGGTAGGTGCTAAATAAGGCAATGAAATTCTTAGAAGAGTGTGTAAGAGAGGAAGCAAAGCTAAGAGAAGCACACAGGAGAAGGTTATGTAGATAGAAAGTGATAATATAGTTGACACCAATCTTATGAAGCACCAATGGTCTACCCACTCCTTTCTCGGTGCACTCTTTAAGGCACGCACTCAGAGAGATTGACACTCAATTGGTTACTACAAGAGAGAAAGTATCAATAATTGATAAAGTTTAAAAGTATGTGTATACATATTCCTCACTTGAATCTCATCACATGTCATGTAAGTGTAACATGAGATGGTGCTTTAAGAAAAGAACATAACAACACAAAACAATAGAGTTGAATAAATTGTAGTAAGAAGAAAATAAGATAAATAAAATAACAAAATTGAAAAGCACATACCTTTACTTACCTTATTATTATAGATAAGGTATGAGTGAAATAAATTTGAAGGTGTCCAATATAGGGAACATTATGTGAACTTATAGAAATTAGTAAAAATGAGCGAAAAATCAAAATTTTTGCAAAAATACATGTAATATGTGAAAAGATTATATACAATGTTATAATTATAGAACATCTTATAGTTTGAAAAAAGAGCTAGTAGAAATAAAGATATGATCAAAAAATAGAATCTAGTTGTAAATATTTTATAGGTAAATAATTTTGAATAATAAATATAAATAGGGTGAAAATAATTCATTTGTTATTTTTACTAATTTTAGAAAATAGATCTCTAAGAGATCGAGTGTGAGACTAGAGAGAAATCATGGTGAGGAGATGAAAATTGAGATAGGGGGATGCTTAGTGGTTGCAATGAGTGCAAAGAGGTTAAAAAATATGAATTTCAATTTTTCTAGTAATTATATTTGAAATTAATTTAAATATAGAAAATTAATTAGTCAAAAAATTTTAAAAACCAAAAATTATCCTAGGAAATTTTTAGGTAGAGTAGGGAATAATGGTGTACTGGGTAGGAAAAAGTTGGACCAATAAATGCCTAAGACATTTATGGTAAATGGTTAGAAAATTATCATATGGAAAGAATAAAGTTGACCTAGTCAACTCAATTTCTAAGGCAAGAAGAAAATAAGGAGTTGACTGTGTATTAGTGGTCCAACATAATATTTTTTAATGGAACCAACTATGTAGTAATAGGTTGACATAGTGTGACATGGAAAGATGGTTGACTGTGTACCTTCTAATTGATGTAGTTGGTAGTAAGTGGTTGATATAATTTGTTAAATGGTGCTGACTATAGACTAGAGGGCTGATGTAGTATGCTAGGGTGGGGCAAAGGATGATTTAGTATCAAATACGATGATATAGTCTGAAATAAAAAGGTTGATTTAATATTAAATGGGATGATGGTGTTTAAAAGGACTTTAATAGGGTTGATTTAATATCAAATGGGCTGATTGTGTATAAAAAATAAGAACATATAATAAACTAAATCAAACTAATTGATGAAGTAATTAATTTGTAAATTTTTAAGAATGTATTTTAATTAGTATGACATGAAGATCTGATACATCCTTTATTATTTTATATTTTATAGAGACACCAGAGATATTGATACCTAGTAGATGCATCATGGATACTGAATTTGTAAGATCATTTAACTGATGTGGATATATCTTGATTGGTCACCTTAAGATTCAAAGGCATCATGGAAATGAGATGGATGCCTATGAGTGTTGATCTCATTGTCATGTTCTTAGGAGCATGGGAATAGTTGACCAACACTTTTTTATGGGAGGTGGATGGGGACACCATTGAGGTGGAAATTACTCTAGAAGACATCCATGCATTATTTAGGCTTTTAATAGGTGGGGCAATGATGATCACTGATACACTAGAGTTCAAGGATGAGAAATGAGCATTAGCCTAGTGGTCTACATGATTAGATAGGATTCAACCTAGGTTGAGGGTTAGCTTGTTTGATGTTTATATTATAGCCATTTTGGACATCTAAAAGGCAGTGATAGAACTTATGAAAATATGAGTGTTATGTCATAAGTTGGATGGAAATGTATTATTGTATGTGATAACTTTGTTCTAGTCCATATTGGATAGGGAGTGATCATGATTTTGGTTCTATCATTTGGGTCCAGTTCATGTATGATATGTATGGATGCTATCTAAAGTATAGAAAATGATGAGACCAATGATTTTTATTAGTGAATAGATATATGAGAGGTTCCCCATGTATTAGTTGGATGGGTTACCCCATGTAGTCGATGATAAGTTGCCTTAGGTCTTATGATGGAGAAAAGACCATGTAGTGTGGGCCTTGCCCTATGTGTGAGCCTTATAGACTATCACATGAGAGAAGATCATTTGGGATCCCTACTATCACATCTCAATTTCACCCTATGACTAATAACCTTTAAATCCATAGATTAAAATAGTTATTATCTAATTATCACTATTTTGACTTGAGTTTTATGACATATAGTGGTATGGGATAGTAATATTTTTGATTAGTGTACATAATGTGACAGTTGTATTTTAATTACTTTGTACATTGTGGATATGTATTTGTTAATTTTGCATCATTGGTTGATTAGATGATGACTCAGACTAACTACTTACTTGTTGTGAGGTGGATGCAAGATAAATCCTACCCTCAAATCTTGATGAGGGAGAGCATCATTGGAGAGGATGGGATAGATGAGATCATTGGACAAAGATAAGGAATCACTAGTGACACATCACATATCACAGCCAAATAACTTGTCTAACTCTCTATTTGATTTAAATAGTTAATTTATTTTGGGTGTTTATATATTTTGCTATGGTCATATTTTGATTGATGCTTATGGTGATCTGTTTATGTGATTATAGTACATTGATTTAAGCATATAAAGTTGTTATACGATCATGGAATTGATGTTGACATGAATCTGGTTGCCTAATACAGTTATGGGTCTGAATAAGATTTGGAGAATGTCATTGTGTGGATTTGGTCTCTTTTCATATAATTTTTTTTAATAAACATGTAATATGCTTAAGATATTTGAGTTGTTTTGGTGATGACTCAAAATGTTAATTAATTAAAAAGTTATTTTGTTATAAGTGAATTTATAATTGATTAAGATTTATTTTTAAAGAGACAATTACCAATAATATTTAAATTAAGAAAATTTAAATAATATTAAACTGCATGGATTACCTTGAGAAGGTTTAAAAATTATCATTTAGAAAGAAAAGACTTAGGTGGGGTTAAGCCAATAACAACCTATGCTTTAAACACAAATTTTTAGCATGCAAAATTTAAAGCTCAAGTAAAGTATCATTATTTGATTTAGAAACTAAACATTAAATTAAATAAATTTTTTGCATGGAAATTAAATAAAACTTCAAGTTAAGTTGATGGATTTAGAATAAAAAGAAAAGGGGGTACTGTGATGAAGGAAGAGAATTAGAGGCAAGAGAAATGTAGGAAAGAGATATACAACAACGTTGGTTGAAAGAGAAGTATACAATGACAAAAGAAGTGAAAATGCATAGAGAAAATGTGCATCCAAACTGCTAGGTACATGATTTATTTTTTTAGTTTCTTGAAATTATAAAACACTGAGACTTGATTTTTTTGTTAAATCTCTTTACTTCAAAAACTTGTAATGATTTGTCTTGAATAAGAAATATAATTTTTGTAAATATAAAATAATAATCTGTATATTTCGATTAAGGAAGAAGTAGTAAATGTATGAAATAATTTATGTTTCCTTTTTAATGTAAAATCAAACATTCAGAAGAACTTTATTTTTATCTTGGATTTCTGTATGGTGGTTTAAGCCAAATTGCATCAACAATTCGAGTTGTGCTGTAAATTTGAGCTATATTGATAAATATGATTATCATGGAAACCTTTATGTAATTATTAATATATATATATGATGGAAATTTAAAGATTGAGTTATTTATAATGTCAAGATTAAAAAATAATGTTGAGCATGAAATTTCAAAGAGCTATTTATTAAATTATAAAGATGAAGCCTTTTATTAAAAGCTAGTTCATTAATATGAAACGCCTAAGTCTTATTTTAGCACTAAGTATGAAATTAAATTACTGAGTATCGAAAATTGAGAATTTAATGGTAAAATTGCTAAGTCTATTCAAATCGTAGAAGAGTAATTGGTGAAAATGCTGGGCTACATTAATAAAATGCCATTGTATAAGTTTTAAATGCCTTTGTATATATCTAAATAACTGAGTATATTGCATAGGGGACTGATTAGAATGTTAAGTATGTAAATGAAATTATATATATATATATATATATATATGAAATTGAGAATTTAATAGTAAAATTGCTAAGTCTATTCAAATCGTAGAAGAGTAATTGGTGAAAATGCTGGGCTACATTAATAAAATGCCATTGTATATGTTTTAAATGCCTTTGTATATATCTAAATAACTGAGTATATTGCATAGGGGACTGATTAGAATGTTAAGTATGTAAATGAAATTATCATATATATATATATATATATATATATATATATATATATATATATTACTGTGTATAATAAATTGTACAATGTGTGTCTAATTAAAAGTCGAGTATATTAGTTGGGTAATATCAATTAAAATGCCAAGCCAATCATTAAGTGCCTGATCAATTAACAAATTACCTAGTTTTAAATTGAAGTCACTGAATATATTAAATTAAATTGCCTAGTTCCAATTAGAAGTCACGAAGTCCCTGAAAATAAAATGCTTTGTATTTAATAAAAATTGCAGTGACATATATGAAAATGCTGAGCTATTAAATGGAATCACTTAGTTATATCTTGAAATGACATGTTAGAATATAAAAAAATCAAAATGCTGAGGAAACTTGAAATCATTGCATATATATTTTAAATTGTTGAGTCACTTTATAGTGAAAGTGTTGAATATACATTTGGAAAGGTTGAATATTAATTATTGAGTCATAAGTTGAGTCACTTTATTAGAAAAACACTCCATATTTATATTGGTTGAGTATCAATATATAATTATTGAATTAGATTATATAAATACTTGGTCTTTATAAGAAATTTCTGGATATGAAAATTAAGATTGTTGAGTTTTTAAATAACTTACTGAAGTCTTAAAAATAAAATGTCAAATCATAAAGATTTAAATTGTTAAGTCTTTAAACAAAACACTAGGTCTCTAAGGGAGATGCCAAATCATTATTAGTTAAGCTGAGGCACTTATGATCACTTATGATAATGATGTCTTTTAGATAATATGTTGAGTGTATAAAGAAAGAATGTTGAGTTTAAATAAGCATTGAGTTTTTGATAAAATAAACACTGAGTCTTATGTATAGGTGTAACATAGTATCTTATTAAGTGCAAGATTGAATGTTTGGTGAAACTGATATTTTTGCCTCGGATTTTTACATTCCATAACTAGATTGAGTTGATTTTTAATTGATAAACATGATTATCATAAGACCCTTATGAGGAAAGTAAAAATAGTAAAATATTAACTAGTTGTTATTAACTCTTACTCTGATCTGAAATTAATATTAAAATTATTTGTATACTTGTAAAAATAGTAAAATATTAACCAGTTGTTATTAACTCTTACTCTGATATGAAATTAATATTAAAATTATTTGTATACTTGGTTCAAAAATAATTTAGTAAAGCATTAATGCATGAACCTATATTATGTTGAGTTGAGACACCTAAAAAGAACTTGTGAATGTCTTATATGATGGTTTTTAAACTAGAGGTTATTTTCTTCTATGTAAGAGATAATTGTGATTATTGAGAATGGATCTTGATTCTAGAAAGGTCTATTTGGTTATAATACTAAGGTTTTATCGTTTTGTATATGAAAATTTTGTTTGAAAAATCTCATAGAACTTTGACTTGTGTTAAATAATTATTAGTATATGTATATGCTATTAGTATTGAAAACCTTTATATAATACATATTTTGAAATAATTTATATGCAAAAGTAATTAGACTGTTATAGCATAAAATGTTACATCACAATGTGTACATAAAGATTTTGTTTTCATCTGAATATTATTGTGCAATATATTTCAGGGTATACCCAAGTGGTATAATTTTGTACTTGATTTATTAATATTTTTAGTGTAAGATTGTTCATGTTTGAGTAGGGTACTCAAACACATTGATCTGTGACATTATGGGATGTCATAGAGTTCTACAGTATGAAAAGTACTTAGATGGTACATACTATATTTGTTATATTTAAACCCACACCTATGTAATTATAGGTGTGTTGGTTTTTACTTTGATTAGTATGCTTAATAACAGTTAGTAGGACATAATAGTTACATGCATATAACCTTGTGAGTGTAATGAATGCTAGATAAGACTTTTATGTATTTGTAAGACTTGTTTGTTATATATATGCTTGTTTGTATAAGACCTTATGATTCTATGTATTTATGCTTTCTTATTATGTCTAATTATGGAGAAAACTAGTAGTTATATTTAGAATACTAGACTATGATATTATGAGATATCATGAGGTGTAGCTGTATGGATCTTATTATGGTAGTGGGGAATCTATAGTTTATTATGAATGTGAAACATACTCAGGTGATATGAATTGTATACATTAATTCCTGTTTGAGCTAAATAATAATGTATGATTCATTTATGTGTGGTTGGAATAAAAGTATACTTAGCTTATTCTTATGTATGGCATGTGATGTGATATGATTGCTAGGAGGAATTATAATATGAATCTTATGGATTAATAATGTTTGGTGAGACATTATCTTTTGGTATGTATTATTTACTATTCAGTATGCTATTTTTCAATAGAAACAAGTTTTACATGACACACTACATGTTTAATTTTATCATACACACATGTGTACTAGCTTGTTCTCTAGATTCCTGCACCGATCTATCTACCTATCCATAAAGGGAGGGCCATTCTTAGATAATAAATTATGTAGAGAATCATTAATCCATGGTTGGTATGAAAAAACACTCAGATGATGCTCTCTCTCCCCACAATAGCACTACTTGCATGGAGACTACACTTGAGTTGATCAGAGATTCATGAGTTGGTACAACATGAGCCCCAAAGGGCTTGTTGTGAAGGCTAAAAGTGTAAAGAAAATGTAATTGTGTTTTATTTATAAATGATAAATAATAATTATTGTATTAGTGGACCCACTGAGGCTAAGTTCTATTGTATTACTTTCCTTGATATTGTGATATATGATATTACATTCAATATTGTAATTTTGGAACCATTATTGTACTAAATTGTTTGTTTGATTGGTTAAAGTTATTTAGTTTAACTATGATGGAGTGGAATGAATGTTAAGTGATAGTTTAAAAAAATAAATTATTGCTTTATTCTAAGTATAAATTGAGGGGTTGTAACATGTGGTATTAGAGATGTGGCTCAAGCTCTAGGATCAAACTCTAAGACCTAATGAGTATATTAGCATTTTTGTACCTTTTTATTTAGTAGAAAGGAGGATTGTGAAAGTATGTATGGTACACTGAGTGTGTACCTTAGAGAATTCGTACCCCCTTAGAGATTTTAAAAGGTTGGGTTACTGAGTGTCTCATTGGTGATGGTTTTATAAGGTGTATGGGTAGGTAAGAACATAGCTTAGTTCTTGAGTTGTGAATAAGAGTTTCCTACCATATTTTTAATCTTTAGATTGAACACCTCAAATGTGATCGTGTCTTTATTGAATCACCTTCACCATTTGTGTTTGTGTTTTATGAGTGTTTAAAAAGCATGGAGTGATTCCCACTTAGGTTTATATGCATAATTTTTGTGTCTTATACAAATCCTAGGAGTGAGAATCATTTAAGACCATTCTAGTTTGACATCACCTAGTGCAGTGAGAATTTTCTTGTAGTTAAATATAGACGTATTGGTTGAGAATTCCTTTGTGTTAGGAGATTGTTATTTCGATTAACATCTTTATATTTATATGGAATTGAGGAAGAAGTGTCATATCTCTTAATTAGCTTAGAAGTGAGTTGATATGTTTTCACTCTCCTCTTACATCATTTTTAGTTGCTGAGAAGATTTATATTTTTAGATGTTAATTTAGAGTTTCTTTAGGCAGAAACTTGTTTTCGAATTACTATTTAATCTTATTCCCTTGAGTTCTTGGGATAGCATTTTTTAATTCTTGTTGAGAGAAGCTTTAAGATTGGATAGAAATATGCATCTTTGAGGTTAGTATTTTTCTTCTGGTTGTGGAGGAAGATTATAATACTACACTTACAAGTTTGGTAAGTTAATAGTGATTTATAACATAGATTGAGATGTTTTCTTTTACCTTATGAGGGTATGTAAGAGATTTGAAATTGAGATATTAGTTCTCTATTTTTACACCTTGTAACTTTTTAGAGTCATTATTTTATCTAACTTGTGTACTTGACCTCAAGGAATTGCAAACCTTGAATTTATATTAATTATAGTTGATTATAATTATTATGATATTATGTACCATTGTTTAAACTGATATTATTCTCTATTTGAAGCGTGTTGTTATAAAGAGTTTTATATGTACCATTATTTGGGAGCAAGGTATAAGATGTGTAGGACATCTTGGTAGTCTAAAAGGATTAAGATAAACTTTTTAATTTTGTGTTGTTCATACAATTAAGGAGACATTGTTTATTTTATAAGGTTTTAAGGATGGTATAATCTTTAACCTTAGTATGTTATGTTAATTATGATATTATCTCTTCTTAACTATGAATATAACACTATAGGCTAGATTACTTAATATGATACTAGTTATGTTTGATTAGTAATAACTTAATGCAATCTCTAGATGATTGTATGATTTCTCTTGTATGTATGTTAGTACATCTAAGATTATTTAGCATATAGTATTGCTTTCTAAGATCTATTAATATAGATTTGTGTTTCATAGAACATTATACATTTTAAGATTGTTAGGTTATGGAGACTTGAGGGAAGAGTGGTGAATTGGGAACATGAGTTATAAGCGATAGGATGGTAACCTACTTAACCTGACATTAACTCAGATTGTTGGTACTGAGTTGGATTGATAGATAGACTTGTCGAATCCAAGATTAAATAGGAAGAACTTGTCAAATTCAATCATATGGCCATATACATATATACTGTAGACATGTATTCCATGTGGATGAGTATTCCATGATTTTATATACATTTTATTTACTATTCATATTCATTGTCATACTTGTTAAGAGCTCTGATTGAGTAATGATAGTATTGACATGTTATACTTATATGAAGCTATGTGGTGTAGTGAGAGTATTAACATATATACTTCATTCTTACAAGATTCCTTAAATATTTTTATTTGTTATGAGAAATACACTTTCTAGGATAGAGAGATGTGCAGAGGCACTGAAAGGTTTTGTCAGACTCTTCTTGATCAGTTGTTTAAATTTTGTGATAATCTCATATTTTTAGAAAGTTAGTAAGATTTTTACTGAGTTATTATGGATTTGTCTTATAGTTCTAGACCTAAGGTGGTCATGATATAATCAATTAGCATTAGTGACATTGAAAAAACTTGTTTACATATTTAGAAATGTCATCGAGTAGGGTCTTGTGGGACCAATACTCTAATAATAGTGATAAATGAGAGAACTATGATCAGTTCTTTAGATAAATT
This sequence comes from Torreya grandis, assembly GCA_037957365.1. Classification (NCBI taxonomy): domain Eukaryota; kingdom Viridiplantae; phylum Streptophyta; class Pinopsida; order Cupressales; family Taxaceae; genus Torreya; species Torreya grandis. Next base: position 174,310 of record JARHVA010002073.1, read on the forward strand.
TGCATTTATTTACATGATAGGATATTATGTTGTTATGTTATTAAACTCTATTTTTTAATTAAAACTTTTATTTAAATAAGAGTTATCAGGGCGATGACCAGTTTTAGGGGGAGAGGATATCACTTCCCAATTTCACCCTATGACTAATAGCTTTTAAATCCATAGATTTATATAGTTATTATCTCATTATCATTACTTTAACTTAAATTTTATGACATATACTAGTATGAGATAGTGATATTGTTGATGAGTATACATAATGTGACATTTATATTTTAATTATTCTATACATTATGGATATGTATTTGTTACTTTTGCATCATTGGTTGATTAGATGACGACTCAACATAATTACCTACTTATTGTGAGGTGGATGCAGGATAAATCCTACCCTCAGAGCTTGATGAGGGAGAGCATCATCGGAGAGGATGGGATAAATGAGATAATTGGATGAAGACATATGAATTGTTAATGACCCAACACACACATCACAACCAAATAACTTGTCTAACTCTTTGTTTGATCTAAATAGTTAATTTATTTTGTGTGTTTCTATATTATGCTATGGTTATGTTTTGGTTGATGCTTATGGTGATCTAGTTGTGTGATATGTGTGATTATAGTACATTTATTTATGCATATAGTGTTGTTATATGATCATGAAGTTGATGCTGACATGAATTTGATTGTCTAATATAGTTATAGGTCTAAATGAGTTTTGGAGAATGTCATTATGTGGATTTGATGTCTTTTCATATAATTTTTTTTAATAAATACATAAGATACTTAAGATATTTGAGTTGTTTTGGTTATGAATCAAAATGATAATTAATTAAAAAGTTATTTTGCTATAAGTGAATTTATAATTGATTAAGATTTATTTTAAAGAGATAATTACCAATAATATTTAAATTAAGAAAATTTAAATAATCTTAAACTGCATGGATTACCTTGAGAAGGTTTAAAAATTATCATTTAAAAATAAAAGACTTAAGTAGGGTTAAGCCAATAACAAACTAGGCTTTAAACACAAATTTTTAGCATGCAAAATTTAAAGCTCAAGTAAAGTATCATTATTATTTTTGAAAACTAAATTTTAAATTAAATAGATTTTTTGCATGGAAATTAAATAAAACTTCAAGTTAAGTCAATGGATTTAGAATAAAAAGAGAAGACAACCAAAAAGAAAAGTGGGTACTGTAATGAAGAGAATTACAGGCAAGAGAAATGCAAGCAAGAGATATACAACAACGCTAGTTAAAAGAGTAGTATACGGTGATGGAAGAAGTGAAAATACATAGAGAAAGTGTCCATCCAAACTGTCAAGTAGGCAATTTATTTTTTAGTTGCTTGCAATGATAAATCACTGAGTTTGGATTTTTCTATTAAATCTCTTTACTTCAAAACCTGAATTGATTTGTCTTGAATAAGAAATATAATTTATGTAAATATAAAATAATAATCTGTATATTTTGATTAAGGAAGAAATAGTAAATGTATGAAATAATCTATGTTTCCTTTTTAATGCAAGATCAAATGTTCTAAAGAACTTTATTTTTATCTTGAATTTATGTATGGTAGTTTGGGCCAAATTGCACCACTAACCTGAGTTGTGTTGTAAATCTGAGTTGTATTGATAAGTGTGATTATCATGGGAACCTTTATGTAATTATTAATCCATTAAGATATATATACTATAAATTAGGGTGCAATGATTTTTATAAAAAAAATCCAGTGATCTCTAATGTATCCCAACATCATATTTTGTAAGTATACTCTGATTGACAACACCTTTTTAATATATATATATATATATATATATATATATATATATATATATATATATGTATTCAAAGATTGAGTTATTTATAACGTTGAGCTTAAAGAATAGCGCTGAGTATGAAATTTCAAAGAGCTATTTATTGAATTATAAATAAAAGCTGAAGTCATTTATTAAATTATAAATAAAAGCTGAAGTCTTTTATTAAAAGCTAGTTCATTAATATGAATTGGCTAAGTCTTATTTTAATGCTAAGTATGAAATTAAATTATCGAGTATTGAAAACTGAGAATTTAATAATAAAATTGCTAAGTCTATTCAAACCATAGAAGAGTAATTGATGAAAACACTGTGCTACAATAATAAAACACCAATGTATATGTTTGAAACATGTTTGTATATATCTAAATCATTGAGTATATTGCATAGGGTGCTGAGTAGAACACTAAGTATGCAAATGAAACTATATATATATTTCAATTTCTATGTATAATAAATAGTGAAATGTGTGTCTAATTAAAAACTAAGTATATTGGCTAGGTAATATCCATTAAAACACTAAATCAATCATTAAGTGCCCAGTCAATTAACAAATTGCCCAATTTTAAATTGAAGTCACTAAATATATTAAATTAAATTACCCAATTTCAATTAGAAGTCGCTAAGTCCCTAAACATAAAATGCTTTGTATTTATTAAAATCACAATGACAAATGTGAAAGCATTGAGCTATTAAATGGAATCACTTAGTTTTATCTTAAAATGATATGTTAGAATATAAAAAACTAGAATGCTAAGGAAACTTGAAATCACTACATATATATTTTAAATTGCTGAGTCACTTTATAGTGAAAGCACTGAATATACATTTGAAAAATGTTGAATATTAATTGTTGAGTCATAAGTTGAGTCACTTTATTAGAAAACTGCCCCATATTTATATTGGCTGAGTATCTATATATAATGGCTGAATTAGATTGTATAAATGCTTGGTCTTTAAAAGAAATTGCTGGATATGAAAATTAAGATTGCCGAGTGTTTAAATAACTTTCTAAAGTCTTAAAAATAAAATGCCAAGTCACAAAGATTTAAATTGATAAATCTTTAAACAAAATGCCAGGTCTCTAAGAGAGATGTCAAATCATTATTGGTTAAGCTAAGTCACTTATGATAATGATGTCTTTTAGATAATATGCTAAGTGCATAAAGAAAGAACGTTGAGTTTAAATAAGCATTGAGTTTTAAAATAAAATAAACACCAAGTCCTATTTATAGGTGTAGCATAGTATCTTCTTAAGTGCAAAATTGAATGTTTGGTGAAATTAATATTTTTATCTTGGATTTCTGTATTTCGTAACTAGATTGAGTTACTTTTTAATTGATAAGCATGATTATCATAGGACCTTTATGAGGAATGTAAAAAGAGTAAAATATTAACCAATTGTTATTAACTCTTACTCTGATTTGAAATTAATATTGAAATGATATGTATACCCGATTTGGAAATAATTTAATAAAGTGTTAAAATATTAAATATTAATGCATGAACCTAGATTATTTTGAGTTGAGATATGTAAAAAGAACTTGTGAATGCCTTATATGATGGTTTTTAAACTAGAGGTTATTTTATTCTATGTAAGAGATAACTATGATTATCGAGAATGGATCTTGATTATAGAAAGGTCTATTTGGCTATAATACTAAGGTTTTATCTTGAAGGTTCATGGAAGTTATATTTGAAAAATCTCATAGAACCTTGATTTGTGTTAAATAATTGTTAGTATATGTATATGATATTAGTATTGAAAACCTTTGTAAAATACATATTGTGAAAGAATTTATATGTAAAAATAATTAGACTGTTATTGGATAAAATTGTACATCAAAATGTGTACCTAGAGATTATATTTTCATCTTATTATTATTGTGTAGTATATTTTAAGGTATACCTAGGTTTTATAATCCTATACTTGCTTTATTATTATTATTTTTAGTGTAAGATTGTTTGTTTGTGTTTGAGTAGGGTACTCAAGCACATTGATCTATGATATTATGGAATGTCATTGAGTTTTATAATATGAAAAGTACTTGGATGGTACATACTATATTTCTCATATCTAAATTCACACCTATATAATTATAGGCATGTTGGTTGTTACTTTGATTAGTATATTTAATAATAATTAACAAGACATAATAGTTGTGCACATACAAACTTGTGAGCATAATGAATGTTTCATAATACTTTTATGTATTTTTAAGACTTGATTGTTATATATATGATTGTTTATATAAGAGCTTATGATTCAATGTATTTATGATTACTTAGTATGTCTAATTGTGGAGAAAATAATAGTTATGTTTAAAACACTAGATTATGATATTATGGGATATCATAAGGTGTAGTTGTATGGATCTTATTGTGATAGTAAGGAATATATAATTTATTATGAATGTGAAACATGTTCAAGTGGTATGGATTGTAGGCATTAATTCCTATTTGAGTTAACTAATAGTGTACGATTCATTCATGTGTAGATGGAACAACAATATACTTAGCTTACTCTTATGTATGACATGTGATGTGATATGATTGTTAGGAGGAAGTATAATATGAATATTGTGGATTAATAATGTTTGTTGAGACATTATATTTTAGTATGTATGATTTACAAGTCAGTGTGATATCTTGAACTAAAAATGAGTTTTCTATGATACATTGCATGTTAAGTTTTATCATACACATGGGTACTAGCTTGTTCTCTAGACTCTCAGACTATTCTATCTACCTATCTATGAAGCGAGGGCCATTTGTAGCTAGACAATTATGTGGAGGATCGATGGTATATGGTTGGTATGGAAAAGTTCTCAAATGATACTCTCCCTACCCACAAAAGTACTACTTACATGGAGACTACACTTGAATTGAGCAGAGATTCATGAGTTGGTATGACACGAGCTTTGAAGGGCTTGTATTTATTGTGAAGGTTGAAAGCCTAAAGAAAATGTAATGTATTTCATTTGTAAACGCTGAATAATAGTTATTTTATTAGTGGACCCATTGAAGTTGAGTCCTAATGTATTACTTTCCTTGATATTGTGATATATGATATTGCATTCAATATTAGAATTTTGGAGCAATTATTGTACTAAGTTGTTTGTTTAATTGGTTAAACTTATTTAGTTTAATTATGGTGGAGTGAAATGAATGTTAAGTGATAGTTTACAAAAAAATTAATGCTTTATTCTAAGCACAACTTGAAGGGTTGTAACACCTACACTCATATAACTACCATATGGCCTAATTGGTCTACCATTGCAATAGGATCGACACACATGTAGATCATGGGCCACTACACTATATAAGTAGATCCACATCTAGTGGCATGAATATTGAGACAACTAGGACTCCTCCATCTAGTGGTTATTCTAATAGTGCTTGCTTATTGGGCACAATATACTAGAAAGCCAAGATGGAGAGGAGGTAGAGGGGTACCTATAGAGATACTAATAATCAAGCCTCAACATGATAGACCATGGGCTGATAGAGCATGATATTAGGAGATATTGAATCCAAAAAGAGGATAGATGATGGATGTGGATGTAGGAGCATAGAAAACACCAAAATAGAGGCGACAATGATCACCACATGTTCATCAAAGATAGAGGCATTATTGATGTAAGGAGATGTAGGTGTTAGCTATTATATAAAGGGATAAAATATTTATTATAGGACATAGTTATTCCATAGAGACACCCTTGAAGAGGTTACCATGGTGGGTTTAGGTAGTGAGACCTAGATTTGCATTAGTGTGAAAGTGGTTGATAGAGGAGGTGCTCAATGGGTGAGCAGATAGGGAGATCGTAATCAGTGACACCAGTATTGGTGAGAAATATTTTAAATTTTGGTTTAATTTTTTGATAGAGAACACTAGTTACATTGTGATTATGACAGATAAATGATAAAGGAGGTCAATATGGGGAACCCTGGTTATGGTTGCACACTATGACATTTTAGACAAGGTGTTGACACCATACAACCTGACCACTCTTGATGATTTTGAGGTTCCATTTTCCCCAACCTAGGTAGTATGGTTTAAACAAGGACAAGAAGCTACAAGGCATCTATAGGTAAATGATGATGGGTTACAACCACCAATATTGATTAGAGTAGGAGAGGCACAAGCTTGGCAAGACTTGGTATAAGAGAGGTCCACACACATGGTGACCACCATCCAGTTAGGATAGGTGCAAGACTAGGTGTCCAACCTATATGGATAGGTTAGTGGATTGAGATCTCAGACTACCTTTTTATAATGTAATATTCAAATGGGACAATCATAGGCATCAATGGGTAGCATGGCTAGGCCACAGGATAAACATGACATATCACAACCTTAGAGATAGAGCTATTTTATTTTATAACTTATATTGTATAAAAAACATGATGATATATATATATATATATATATATATATATATATATATTTATATAGTTGTATGTTATAATGGAAGAGGGAATGTAAAAATCATGACATAGGTGTTTATGAGAAGACCTTAAGAAACATGAGACAAACTATGTACACAAGAGAAACACTAAGAGTCTAGTGACCATCAAAATACAAAGAATACCTGCTCACAATAAGCACAAATCTATATAGGCAAATAGGTGAGATACTAAGATCAACTCATGTTGATTATATTAATATGAAAATTAAAATTAACCTACCTTCCCATAACATGTTCCCCATTCCTCAATACCTCTTAAAGAGCCATCAGTCTACTACAAAGATTGGGTATTTCTATGAGAAAATACGCAATACTAAAAGAGTTTTTATTCTCCTTTCCCAATATACTAGCCTACCACACCCAAATGGACCTTGAATCTATCATGAGGCCAGTTGTGGGGTTTGATCTTCTATTAAAAAAGATGTGCTATGAATCATGTCTTTTAGTGTGATTTAAATTTTAAATTTATATGTTACCTTTTGTATCATTGCCTTTTGTTTAAATGATTTATTTTTTAAAATTATATAGATTTTATGAGTCCTATTGCATACGGATTTGGAATAAACAATATGAGTGATATAAGTGATACACATGAATGAGCTTTAAAATTTGGTTAAAGTAAACTAAGTATCCAAAGATATCACTGACTAAACACTTAGGCTTATATATGAACCAATATTTAATCTCAAGTTTTAACCATATGAATGCTTAGTATGTGAAAGGAATATAAGGGAATAAAAGGAGATCCAAAGTAGATTGGTAAAATAGGAGTACAATGTGATGTCTTGTTTGCTAACTGATCATATGGTAAATAAATATTACTAAGAGGATCAAGGTTTATCTAAGCAATTCATAATAATAATTATCCGAGTTTTTGAGATAAAATTACAAATAATCATTGGAAAATAAAAAAACATCTATGAAAGAAAGAAACTCATAAGCATAAGTGTGTAATCATGGAAAGAATGAAAAGAAGCCATAAGAAAAGATGAAAGTAAATGAAACCATATACAACACATAATGCATAATATAAAGATCCATATACATATAAAGTAAAAGCCACAAGTTGTTTCTTGGGAAACCTACTAAGATGAGTAAGACTCATCATGTCTATTTGATTCAACATTGTATTAACCTCAAATAGGGAATTCACAATTAGAAAAAGAGGCTAAAGAATTGATGGAAATAAAAAAATTAGGAAGGAAGATAAATAATCAAATAAAGAACAAAATAGATAAAAAGAGGACATAGTCATGCAGGTCAACTGTGTACCACTAAACATAGAATAGGACAAGAAATAGGAAGACATATCTAGATAGGTGGACTATGTACTAATTATACAAATAGTTTGAACAATCTGTAAGAGACTATGTTGGTAAGGACAATAGTGTTATGAAAATAGATAAATATTTTACAAGATAATATCTAAGAAAATGAAATTAAGCACACAATCAATTAGATCAATGTGATTGATCCAATTGGAATAGAAAACACAAAATTTACACCAATGATATCTAATGCAAGTTTTATAATACAAAATACAATGATCAAACAATAAATAAAAAACAATAAATTAAAAGTATAAATTTTAACTAATTGGTTATTATTAAGTGTTATTAAGTTATAATAAAGTTTAAAATTAATGTGATCAGAAGTTGACTATAAGAAGGAACTAAAAAGCAATCTAAGGATGGTTTTAGGAAGTTTAAGCTGAAAGGGATCTGCATTGGTAATTTTATTGACTTGGTGTTAGGGCCTACCCCCTGACTTCACAATCTTATAGTGATAAGGGTGTTGAGTGATTTGCCAATATATAACATCAACCATGTGTTTATACTTGGCCAAAAAACTAAGTCATCTTTCCTCTTGGTGATGAAATCCAAGTAGGTAGGCCTCGAGAAGATAAATATTTAATGGTTTTTTATGTAAAGTGATTTAGAAGTATGTATAAAAGATAAAAATAGTGTGACTAAATTGGTAAATTAAAAAACCACATAATTAATCTATGTTTGTTACTCTAAGAATACAAACAACTAAAATGAAAGTGAATTAATTACTAGAAAAAAAAGATTAATTCCTTGATTGTGAAGTTTAAAGAATCAATTCAGGGGATACTCTATGAAAACAATGCAAAGAAAAGTTGATTGAGTTTCTACTATTCTGTAGAAGCAAGATTTGAAAGATCAGGGTCAAACTGGTTGACCATGTCTTCAAGATAGAAAATAGGCTACATAACTATGTCAAGATAGTCAACTTAGTTGTAGGGATGTAGTTTTATAGACTACAAACTTGAGAAAAAATGAAAATTGAAATGATAGATAAGGTAAGAATGAACCTTGGTGGGCTTGAAGATGTTTATATTACAAAATTTTATGCTATGATGCTCAAGTACCAATTCAAAAATTATGCTAACAAGCTGACTGGTTCAATAGAGTTTTTGAAACCTATGTGCTAAAAAAAAGTTGTGAAAAGATTCGACTGGTTCAACTATGTTTACAACCTTGTATGCTGAAGAAGGAGAATTATGAAAAAAATTGACTAGTTTAACTATGTATGCAATTATATACTTGAATAAGGAGATTGTTCTGAGTTGATTGATTTAGTCATTTTTATTTGGAGAAGACCTACATAGATATAACATATTTTTTTTGAGGTGACTATGTGTTAAACTTACACATAGGCTATTATAACTATATTGATAGGTTTGATACAATATTATAAAAATAGAAATATATATTATGATGACAAAATAAAAGCATGAAATAAAGGTAAATTCAACTAATCTATTAAAGGTTTTGATTCACATCAGGTTTACCAAAATGTATACAAAGGTAAATGTAACTAATCTATTCATCAATCTTAGCTCAGAGAAGATAAATCCTACTTACACTTCTGATTGTTTATACATTAGATATTTTGGGTCATGATCAACATGGATCCACTAGACCTAACCAAAAGATTTTTGACCATAATAAAATCACTGAAGAGGGTTCCAAAGCCTTTAGTCAATTAACACTATGTAATAACCCAATTATGTCTTATGTTTTTATATTCATAAATTAAATACAAAGTAAATTAAAATTTAATCTAGTGTACACCAAAGCTTATGGCATAAAGTGGGGGTAATAAACATAAAAAGTAAACATGTATAGGAGAATCCTAATTAAGCTATTTATAGGTAAACCCCTAATGAATGGAAAATAAGTACAAATTCAAATCTATCTAATCTTATAAAAGGAAAAATAAAGTTAAGAATACTTACCTTTGAAGATGAACCCGTCAACCCTCAATATCTCCCTTGGCTAAGATGATTTGAAAGAGGTTGTTGTGGTATGTAAAGATAAAAAGGATAAGTCAGCTCTAGGATACATAATTTTTATATGCATCCAAAATAATTCTCCACATAACAAGATCCATATCTCCAAATAAAGTATTGAAACCCTAGGCTATGATCTTCAAGTAGAATGGTGGATAAGAAAATATTATATATATGATTATTATTCTTCTCTTTCTTATAAATGAAAGAAATGGATATGTATATATAGTTGAATCTAATCCTAAACATTTACAAAAGTTTAGTTGATAGGGCCAGCCCAATCAACTTTGTATCACTGATTGATAAAAATGAGTTAGATCCTTGTCTAAGTCTAGCAAAGCTGACCTAGACCCATAATGTGATCTTAACAATTTAAATACATGGTTGACCTAGGATGATAGTATAATTCAAACTATAAAAAGGGGTTTTAGGTTTATATAGGTGCTAAAAAAAGTAGTGATATGTTTGGAGGAGTGTGTAAGAGAGGAGGCAAGGCTTAGGGAAGTACATATGATAAGGTTATGTAGATAACAAGTGGTAGTATATGAGATAACAATCCTACGAAACACTAATGTCTACACACCCCTTTCTTGATACACCCTTTAAGGCATACACTTAGAGATATTAAGACTTGATGGGTGTAGACACCAAAAATCTTAACATGATGGTTTCACATGTCAAAATACCCCTGGATGCCCACCTTGGCCAACTTCACCCACTAACCCACCGTTAACCTAAACCATTCACCTTTGACCTTTAATCCAACCTAACCTTTTTAAATGCACCTAGCTAACCCAACCTTAACCTTTCTACTTTGGCCCTATCAATCATTAAGGGTCACCCTGACTGTCGATGATCACCTTGACCATCAATGGTTAGGTTCTCACATCTTGAAGAAAGATAACTCATGATGTGCAAGCTAACACAACACAGTTTAATATGACCACCTTGTCCATTGTCTAATACATCATAAGCCTCAAAATCATCAACCAAAACCTCCTATGGAACCTTATACCTCCATCTCTCTTTGCCTATAAAAAAAGGGTAGTAAGAGGTCATTTGGATCCATCATCCATTATCACAAGCGTTATTGCATACACGTATTCCAAATCTTCAGCATCCAGTCTTCCTTCAACAACTCAATAATAACAAAAGAGACCCAATCCTCTACCAAATTTGCTTTTGAGACCAAAGTAATATTACTCTAGAAAAATAATCCCAGATATCAACTATCAACCATCTAGCAAGTTACAGGTATATTCTACTTGTTCTTTATTTCAATAGATTTATTACCCCTTGACCTGACCAAACCTATCTTCACCTTATTTGCCAACTTTCAAATCCTTAATAGAACCATTATCAAACCATTCACCTATTTTGCAACTCTTTTTTGATTACCTTCAAAAATCCACAAGAAACCACTGATGGTTAGTACAACCATCAATGGTCACCCCAACTATCGATGATTACCCAACCGCCAACAATTAGCTTAACCATTGACCATTCACCCAATCATCGATGGTCACTGTGGTAGAAAATAATAACAAGATATTTTTATCCCCTTAACCCCAACCAAACCTAACTTTCTATGTTCCTACCTATTCAAAACCCTTTTCTAATTGTTTGAACCTGACTTCACCTAATTTAGCATGAGAATTGACCTAATTTTGTTATATTTAGTCATTTTATTTGACAAGCATTCTACTTTTTTCTTGTATTGCATTTTTTTCTTTATGCAAGTACCTTACTTTTATCATTTTCAACTTGATTGTTATTAAGAGTGGATTGACAACCTCCTAGTAAGCTTATGTTTCTTGGATCTAGCTCACACTAGGAAATCCACCCAATAATTTTGTTAACAACCCCTTTATTAGTGCTTTCTTATCTATAAGTTATTCCTTTCAAGCCAAACATGAGTTCTGTATCTTCATCTAGATTACGTGTGTTAAACCAACTAGGTATTTCTACCACGCCCTTATTATTAGTTTTTTATTTTCTTCCAAAATTAATAAATGAGTAGAAATTAAGAGAAATATTTTGGCACACCTGGTGGGACCTAGTTATATCTAGTCCCCTTTTCTTCTTTATTTTGTGCTCATACAATAAAATTATTATTTTTTGGGTATAAAATTAACTACATCATTATTTTATTGCATTTTTAGCTAATTTTTTTAAATTAAAATTAAAATAATCAATCATAGCTTCACCTCTTTATCACACACCATACCAAACCACTTATCAATTAACACATCTTAATGCCTGACATAAGGCATGACTAGGATTTCATCACCTAGTGGTAAACCTTCACCCTTTGGCTATCTTACTTGGACTTCACTACCAATAAGAGAAACCAAAACTTAGCTCTCTGGGTGAGTCTAATCTTTGAGAATTAGTATATCTTGGCTAATCACCCGATACCCTTATCATTGTGGTATTTAAAGTGAGGGGGTAGGTCCCAATATCAAGCCACATACTAAATTTTAATACATAATTTGAGAGCCATAACTAACCTAAAACTAACCATAGACTTAGCTTCTAGTACTCGCTCTACAAGCCAAGTCTTTCAACATTCTTTCTAAGTTAAGCTATAAGCCAAAAGAGACACTAAAAGAACCTTAGGACTTAATGTACTTTAGTGTGTGTTTTGTATTTTTGACTTTTTCTTATCTACTCTTTGATTTGAGTTGTGAAAAACCTACCTTCCACCATCTTTCCTCCATTTCCTTATTCAATGGGAAACTAGCCTATATTCTCTCTTGGAGATCTTAACTTTTCTAGGATATTAGAAAATAACCATCTCACCTTAGAGTGATACCTTACATCATGAGATACTTATGCTCCTAACCTTACCTATAATCAATCAAATCTCACATAAAACCAACTGACAACCTATCAACAACCATTTGATCATCATCATACCCAACCAACAACCTATCAATGTCTATCATATCAATCACCCCAACCTTATCAAACTTTGGCCTACCTACTATAACCAACATATCAATCACCCCAACCCTCATATCAATTACCTCAACCTACCTTATCAACCTCACCTAATTTCATCAAAAACCAACCCAACCTCACCCAAAATCAATCAAAACCTACCTATCAACTATCAAACCTCAACTACAACCAACTAACAAATTGTCAACTACCACCTAAGCTGGTTACAAAGTTAATGGATCAACTAATCAAAGTAGAGTCATCTATTTTTGATACCCATGACCGATAAAACCTCACCTAAAAACAATCAAATATCAATTACAACCAACTAATAAACTATCAATGACCATTTAACCATCATCAAACCCAACCAATAACCCATCAACACCAACTTAACAATTATCATAACCAACCTCAACTTCAACCTATCCAACCTCATCAAACATTGGGTGACCTACCACAACCATCATATCAACTACCCTAACCCACTTTGAGGCAGCCCTATTTATCTCAACACTGATATTTGGGCTATTCTCTTTTCCATCTAACCAACAACTATCAAAACAACTTATCAACCTTACCTAACCTATCAAACCAACCCACCTTATTAACCTTACCCAAGCAATCAAACCCACCCAACCTATCAATTCAACTAAATATATCAAACCAACTAACCTCATCAAATCAATTGATTATCACAAAATCAAGAGCAATCCATCATTGAATCTCTTTTTGCATCCATTATTATGCACATCAATAACCAAAGCCCTTAATATAATGAGGTCCATTCATTAGATTTGGTTCTTAGTCAACCTATAACTAAAGAAACTGTAATCCAACCCAAAATCAAACCACTTGTTAGCCAAGTGGGACCTTCTAAACTTTCCTTCATCAAGGAAACCAACCAACCTCTTACACTTACCCATGTGGAACCAACCAACCAACCAACCTCTTCCACTTACACATGTGGAACCAACCAACCAACCTCTTTCACTTACCCATATGGAACCAACCAATCAATCTCTTTCACTTACCCATGTGGAACCAACCAACTAACCTTTTCCACTCACCTATGTAGAACTAATCGACCAACCTCTTCCACTCACCCATGTGGAACCAACCAACCATCCTCTTCTACTCACCCATGTGGAATAAACCTACCAACTTTTTTCACTTACCCATGTGGAACCAACCAACCTACCTTTTCCATTCACCCATGTGGAACCAACTAGCCTATCTCTTCCACTTACCAATTTTATGGAACCTACCATTAACCTTACCTTACCTATCATCAATGCTACCTTACCTATCATCAACCTAGCCTCACCCACCATCAACTCAACCTTACCAACTATCAACCCAAACATAAACAAACCCATAAAATCAAATAAACCTTTCTAACCTACCCTTACCTCACCCAAGCTCCCTCTTTGGGACAATCAAACACTATTATCTAAACTACCTTTATTTTGGGATAGTGTTGTAAAACCTACCCTGACCTACCAAAATCAGGCCCAACAACATTTTTCTAGCATTAGTACAATAGAGGAAATCCCACCTGAACCACCACCTATAAAATTGACTTACTAACAACTAACAACCCTTTATAAGATGGATGAAGTCATATTCGCCCCTTATAAAACCCTCTTACTAACCAACACCTCACATTAAGATCATTTTCCTATCTTTGACCATCCATGGAAAGAGAAAACTAGGGGACCTTTCCCTCTATAAGGCTTTGACCATTTATCAACCCAAACCATACCTTAACAATTAACCAAATTAACCCTTAGCATTTTTGCCTCAATCTATAAACCAACCAAGCATAAACTATTAGAGAATACCTTTCTCCTTCACCCAACCAAAGTTATTAGGAGTTACCTTCTCCCCCAACCATTGGAGATTACCTATCTCCACCTTACCAACCCAACCAACCATTAGTGCCTTCTCAGGATCACATCCTACCCTGGATACTTGAGCATTCACCAACCAACCACCTTACCTTAACCATGAAACCATTGGAGATTAACCTTCTCCACCAACCTATTTTGGAGTCACCTTCTCTCTAACCTTTGGAGAGTACCTTCTCTATCAACCCAACCTAAACCAAGTGGTAGAAAAAATTTGGGTAACCCATTTGGACACCACCCAACTTATTTGAGAGTCACCTTCTCTCCAACCTTTACAAAGTACCTTCTCCATAAACCAACCAACCAACCCTAAATTATTGGAGATTACCTTTCTCCTTTAACCAACCAAACTTATTGTCAAGTCACTTTCTCACCCAACAATTAGATATTGCCATTCTCCATCAAACTATCACCTAAAAAACTTCACCTTTTTATCAACCCAAATATTTTCCATGTCTAATCAAGTGTAAGAAAGTAATTGGGGGACATCTACTCTCATGATTGACATCAACCATTTATACAAGCGTGGATTTTGGGCATACCAAAATCTAAACCTCCTTAAATGCTTTTATATTTATATGCCTATTCTTTAGATAAACCAATTTCTTAGTCATCTTATGTCTAACTTAAGATCATCCCTTGTTTTCAATCACATTCTTCTCCTTATATTTAAGGACAAACTAATTAAAACATGATCATGTGATTATCCATCACAACTTATCCTAATCCTAAGCATGGGTACCATGGATCTACCCATGGCATGATCCTCATGGTATTTTACAAACTTTTTAAGATAGATTTCTATGATCATTGTCACTTAAACCACCCCTTTCACTCACCATTAACCTCCTTGTGCTATGGCGTTACCTCCATAAAAGAAAACCTTAGGCCTATATAAAATAGTCCATGTCTAAATCAACATCTAAATAATGGGATAACATCTCTAGCATGTAGACTGCTCCTTTGAAGGATAGATGCCCAAAAAAATCAAAATTGCTTCAACTTAAGGTAGATTACTCCTTTGAAGGATAGATATCAAACATGAACAGATCCAAACTTAGACCACTCCCTTAAATGATGACTATGTTAACTTTGTCAAAATACATCATTTGAATCTTCTTGCATTAATCAGCTTCTTAAACCTATTAAACAAAGCAATAACATAACCTATATCAAAATAAAAACAATCAATCTCAAGAAATCTACTTCACAATAATATTAGTAGACTTCCCACATCGATCGGTCTACACCTAGCATATGACATGGACTTGTCTATCATGGCTCCTAAGTTACCTAAAAAGGGGAAAACCATCTCTACAATAAGGTTACCCTACCTATCACATGACACCTATCAACTATCACCCACTACCCATTTGCCCTTTTTATCCTCCATAAATCAATGGATTATGAGCTTACTTGACATCATGTGATCAAGCTACCTTTTTTAACCATCAAACTAATAAATAAATAAAAAGCATGATAGGGGTTAAGTTCATAAGCCAACCCATATTGCGATCATAGACTTTTTAAATCAAAGTATTTAGCCTCCTCCTTATACTTTCATGCATACTTAAGAAGACATGTCTTCCCCCTTTTAAGTCATTGAAACTAACCCATCAAATTAACTAATCGATGAACCTATTTAAGAGATCACCTTCTCCTAACCTTATCAACCTAACTAAGCACCTTACATTAACCATGAAATAATGGATATTACCCTTCTCCTACCAAAACCAAACCAATTGGTATATCAAATTTAGGTAAACCATTTAAACACCACTAGCCAACCTTTAGAGAACACCTATTCTCTGCCAACCAATCATGAACTGTTAGAGAATACCTTTCTCCTTCACCCAAACTAACCTTTGGAGGTTACCCTTCTCTAACCAACCACCCAACCATTTCCACCTCAATGTTGGCCATTTTTGGCCTAAACAATCACATATTTTTCAATGACCTTGCCTTGGTCTTTTTGACTACACTGGCCAAACCTTGCCATGTTGAACATTCAAATTTGCACCACCTAGTGCACAACTAGACCATTTGTGTTTTTTAAGGTAGCACTTCCTACCTTAGATACCTATGAAAACACTAACCCTATCTAAGAGACTTATAGAGTAACACAATTAACTATGCCTAATGCTAGGGCCTAGTTACCCTATCACTTATCCTTCTGGAGCTAAACTTATTTTACCCAACATTGGCAACTTAGTCTATGCATGATCTTGACTATCACACTTAGTTGCATTTTGTGTGTATGTTTGTGCCTTAATACCCAACCTCACCTACCACCCTTGTCACCTACCTTCCTATCCATTTAACCATTCATCAAACTCAAAATTGATTCTGTTTCACCTCATCAACTCTCAGTTTGAGGGGGATCACCTCATCCCATACTCGAGGCAATCAAACCTTTAACCCATAATCTATTTTTGTTTTATAGCTTGCTGATATAAACTATATAACAAAAAGGGGAAAAATGTAGACATCAAAAATTTGCACATGATGGTTTCATTTATCAAAATACCCTTAGATGCCTACCTTTGCCAACTTCACCCACTAACCCACCTTTAACATAAACCATTATAATTTGACCTTTAATCTAACCTAACTTTTAAAATCCCACCTAGCTAACTGAACCTTAACCTTTCTACCTTGTACCTATTGACTATTTGATGATCACCTTGATAGTCAATGGTTAGCCTGACCATCAATGGTCAAGTCATCACCTCCTAAACAAAGATAACTCGTGATGTGTAAGCTAACACAACACAATTTAATATGGTTGCCTTATCCATTGTCTAACACATCATAAGCCTAAAAATCATCAACCAAAACCTCCTATGAAACCTTCTACCTCCATGTCTATTTGCCTATAAAAGAAGGGGAGTAGGAGGTCATTTGGATCCATCATCCATTATCACAAGCATTCTTCCATACAGGTATTCCAACTCTCCAGTATCTAATGTTCTTTTAGCAATTTAACAACAACAAAAGAGACCCAAACCTCTATCAAATTTTATTTTGAGGCCAAAGTACTATTACTCTAAAAAAATTACCCCAGACATCAACCATCAACCATCTAACAAGTTGCAGGTATATTCTACTTGTTCTTTATTTCATTAGATTTATAACCCCCTTGACCTAACCAAACCTATCTGTACCTTGTTTCTCAACTTCCAAATCCTTAATAGAACCATTATCAGACCACTCAACCTTTCTATAACTCTTTTTTGAGTACCTTCAAAAATCTATAGGCAATCATTGATGGTTAGTATAACCATCAATGTTCACCTCAACCATTGATAGTTACCCAATCATTGATGGTTAGTTTAATTGTTGATGGTTAACCAAACCATCGATGGTCATAATAACATAAAATAACAAGTTATTTTTAACCTTTTAACCCCAACCAAACCTAACTTTTTGTGTTCCTACCTATTCACAGACCCTTTTCTAAATTTTTAAACCTAATTTCACCCACTTTAGCATTAGTATTGACCTACTTTTGCTATATTTAGTCATTTTATTTAACAAGCATTATACTTTCTTCTTGTATTGCATTTCCTTTCTTTATGCAAGTATCTTACTTTTTTCATTTTCAACTTGATTGTTATTAAGAGTGGATTGATAGCCTCCTAACAAGCTTATACTTCTTGGATCTAGTTCATGCTAGACAGTTCACCCAACTATCTTGCTAAATAACCCTTTATTAGTGTTTTCTTATCTATAGGTTATTCCTTCTAATAAAGAGGAATTATTCATCTTTATCTAGATTATGCATGCATCACCAACTAGGTATTTCTACCACACCCTTATTACTAGTTTATTATCTTCTTCCAAAATTAAAAAATGAGTAGAATCTAAGAGAAATAATGGGTTCCTACTGTTGGCTAATAGATTTTTCCTTATCTAAAAATGTTTTATTTTGACTCCATACCCTTCTTCTTTCAAGAAAAAATAAGTTAAACAAAAAATGGGTGAACTATTAAGACTAGTTCCCTTTAAGATTTTCAATGAATTCAAATATTCAGATACACTTTTAACCAAAAAGTGTTTTAAAGGTAAATTAACATCCACACATCATCATGTTATGAATGCGAGATTTTATAATAGTAATGGATAATAGAATACACATATTTTATTTTCAATAACAATTAAATAGATAAACATATCTATATTTGAACCAGTAAAAAGATAAAACACATAATGAATTGTCTAATGGAAGAGTAATTATTGTATAAAAGAAGATTTCACATAGAAAACCTAATTTCAAATACTCAAATGCACAGATCTAAGTATTCAACAATTAATTATCCTTTTCATTCATAGATGAAAAATATTTCAGACAAACATCACATATATTGTCAACAATAATGGTCCAGTTTTGAAATTTTCTAACTCATTTCCTTTTTTCCTATCTCGATATTATAATCCACCTGTCAAACTAAACCAGAGTTAAAGTAACTCTGACCCATATGTGATTTAGTTTTTACAAATTTAATAAAGATCAAGTTTTGAATATAAAAGCAACTGAATAACTGAATAAAAGAAAGTATATAAGTAAAATCATTGCTAAGGTGATGGACTAGAATCTCCAGATTTGCCATGTTTAGTTGGGTAGACATGTTGAGCTTTCCACTCCTAAAATGCTATAACAAACTCCTAAATTTTTTTAAGATTGGGAATACTGACGTGTTTTATCCTTACTTCCAGATATTTTCTTCCCTCTGAATTTTCTCCATCTTTTTTGTGTGCTCTAGGAGAGTGTCAATACAGTGATAAAGAAGTGAATCTACCTTTGAAATCTGAGAAAATCTTCAGTTGATAATTTGTCACTTTCTTTAATGATGTTGATCCTTTTCCTAAAGGATTGAATCACAATATTGATGTCTTTTTCTACTTTTCCATCATCTTTTATGTATTTGATATCAATACTCTGTAGATCATGTTGTAATGACTGAATGAATTCAATTACTTTCTCGATCATTTTTGTGATTTCCATTCATCCTTTTCAGGATATTGAATTTATCCATTCAATATTTTTCTTACTTACATATAATACATCTTCATCTAGACTTGTTAAGTTCTTTTTTGACAAAAACTTTTTTATTCCATACTTTTGTACTTCATCAATCTGGTTCATCACGCTCATCCATTTTATTTCATCTTTTATCCACAAGGCATTTTGTGTCTTCAAATCTTCAATAGTAATTATGGTTATATCATACACATTATTCAATTTATGGATGAATTCTATACCTTTCTAGATGATGCTATCCAACCAATTATCAAACATCCTGGTAACCATTTTGCCTCTATGTATCTGGTCTAGCATCCTTTGATTGATAGGTGATTTTGGATCAAAAGATAGGGGTAGTTGGGTGCTCAATTATGGATCTAGACCATGAATGGTGTCAATATACTCTACCATCGACCACATAGTCTATTTTAATTCTCTTTTATCTTTTTCATCCTTCTAGGTCCTAATGACCATCCTTTCGTTGGACACTTCAAGGTGATGCACATCTATGACATGTGATGTAGTCCCAAGATCTAACTTTTCAATTATAAAATCCTGAACTATAGGATTTTGAACTTCTTCATTAGTTCTTGGCCTAGCTATTTCTGGATTTTATTTCCCTATATTAGGGTCGACATCTACACTAAATGTTGTTTTTAACTTTTTGGATTTAGGAGTTTTCCCTAAACATTTACTCACCATATCCTCCAAGGGCAAAGAAAATGTTACTACTTTATTTTTGTTGTTGATTGAGCTTTCCAATCACTTGGGTGCAGAGGTTGAGGCTTCTTTATCAAGATTTGGTTTATTAGAAGGTGCATTTGAAACAATCATTAGTTTGGTAAAATTAGAAGGAATCACTGTCTATTGATCTACACTAACCTCTTTCACCATTGGTGAACCTAATTTTTTTATCACCTTTGGCTTTTGCTAAATCTTCTTTAGAATTCAAATCCATAATTACCTTTTCAAAAATTTGACTCTTTTTCTTGCTTTAGGTCCTTGATCTGGTGGCACGAGGAGGCAGAGTAGTAATAAGGGCCTTCTCAAATTCTTTGATGACATGATCTCTTCTAGTTTTTACTCTAGAAGTACCTGCATCACCAATAACAATAAGCTAATTAGAGGAGCTTATTGGGAATGGTGATTCAATTATTGATTTACATTACTGGGAAGTTATGTTTTGAGTTCCCCCTAGTTTTTACTCTTTCAACCATTTTTTAGTTCTCCTTATCACTGAGAGGGTTTTAACCTTAATTCTATCTTCTTCATTTTTCTTCCAGTCAATTTCTGAAATAGGTGATTGTTTTATTTGATCAAATTGTGGATCAATCACCTATTCATTATTGTCAAAAATTCTAGAAATGTCCATATTTAAATTGAGGGTAATAATTTATCCTAAGGAGAACCTATACCACAGTCTTCTTCTGACCTCAAATTCATTTGAACAATCATCTAATTAAGGGATATGTGAAAACCCTGTCCTAAGATCCAAGTTATCTCTAGCAAAACCTTTACTATCAAATTATGATTTGGCTATTAAGTATTGAAAATTGAATATCTTAAGATCCAATTCTAAATTCAAAGCATCAGAAGTTGAATTGCATGAATAATGTCCAAGTTTAATAGGAAAAGATATACCAGATTTATTTTTCATTGGGAATTTTTTATCTACATGTGCTAATTGTCTACAGACTTCTATTAACACAAATCGGTCAAAAACATACCTAGGTAAGTTTAAAGGTTCACCGTAAAAAACCCCAACTCTGATATAAGCGAACTTAGAAAATTGAGTGAAGAAAATACCATGAATGTTGATTAGTTGCATAGCTTCATTAGACAACCTTTTATTGATGTTGTTTGATAATTCAAAAGTCATTCTTCCAGTAAAAACATCATTGACTCTATTGTAATCTTCATAGTAATTATGCATTTACAATTGCGAGTAATAGTCATAAATTTTACTGTCTTTAGCCAATGGTGCATGTGGTAATCCTACCCATTGTCTTGTAGATGTTAGGCAATAGAAGAGGTATGAAGACATATAAAACTCTTTATTTCCCAAATAATTACTTAAACCTAGATGCAAAGATTCTGCTACAATTTCTGCCCAATCCAAATATTGCTCTCCTTAAAGGATCACCTATATGAAGAAGTACATCTAGTCTTCCTAATAATATGCATGAGAATTGCCTTTTAGTGTATGTAGTAATACTATAATATCTTATACTTCTAGAATCATATGATTTCTTGTTAATGGTTTGGGTAGTCTTGAACATCCTTTTTGGAATTTTAAAAGCCAATTCCTAGCAATCATGCTCTTGTAAATTTCTTTCTTTAATGAAAAATAACCATATGAAGAAGTAATACTGAGGTCAGAGTATGGTTCCTTGGGAGGAATTCTCATTACAAACATTAGGATTTATCTGTTGATTTGTAGTAAAACATTACCATCTATAGTTTTGATGCACCTATTCTAAGGTTCATATCTATTCATGCATTCAAGGACTAATTTAGGGCATTGGACAACCATGGGAAAGGTTGTAGCTTCAACCAAGCCACTTTATACTATATTTTACATCATAGGATTTGACACAGGATTTCTAGCCCTTTCCTTAAAATCTTCCAAGTTATATTGGACCAGAGAAGTGTCCCCAATTTTAGGAGGAAAACATATGAGACTAGGACCATGCTCATAATTGAGACATGTAGATTTCATGGTTATAGGTTGGAGGATATAATAAAAATAAAATGTTTTGAACTCCTTAAATAATGTTGTAAACTCAAATGGATCCTTCTTTCCAACCAAGTAAAGGAAATAACTTATAGTAAGAGTACAACTAACCTTTAAATTTATCTGAAATCACTGTGAATTTGAGCAATCAAATATCTTATACCACCTGTGATATTCTCCTTTGTATCACCTAGTATGCTCATTTGCTAAATTTGAATTATTCTCTCTTGATACAGATATTAGTCAAATCAAATGATTAAACCAAAACAATACGTGGTAAATATGCTTCATAAGACACACATTTTGACATATGCATTAATGGCAAGCATTTTTTATGCATGATTTTGATGAGTAATGATTATCTGTAACCTCATGAAAATTCAATTTTTTTTGCTTTATAATGAATTTAAGATATATCTTCCTCTAAATCTCCTACTAATTTTAACTTAGAGAAAGCCTTGGGGCGAGATGAGAGTATAGTCAATGAACAATTAAACTTTTGAAAATGTGGTTCAACTTCATGGTCCAATGATATGAGATGAACTATATAGATCGACCAATAGTCACATGATCTTTCTAGAAACTTTGAACTTTGAAACATTGAACTGTTAAACTTTTAAACTCTGCTATGTAGGTTCAATCGATAAGTTCAATCTATATGTTCAATCGGTAGGTTCAACGATACATTAAATTTATACAAGAGAACTAAGTGAACATGACTCTTTAAAAAAAATCGAGTGTTGAATTCTTGAACTGTTTAATTCTTGAACTCTAAAAAAGGGTTCAATTTCAACTGAAAGATTCAAAATCATAATTGAAATACATAAAGGGACAAACAATTCACTTTGAAAAATATTGAACCATTGAACTTATTGAACTCTTGAACTCTAAGAAAGGTTCAAGTTCAAAAGTTCAATTCTTTTAAGAATTTACACACAAAAGGTGATAAGTGGGTGAACTTTTTTTATGGCAAAATTCACAAAAAATTGAATAAGGATGACTCAAAAGGTAACATTGGCTCTGACTGGGGACTATATTTTATGACAAAATACAAAGAACTCAAAAACTTTGGTTACATAGATTGAAACACATCAACAAAAGAAAAGGAGAAAGATAAACCAAAAATGGGAAATAAAAACACAAAATACAACAAAAGAAAGGCTATGTACAAAATAGGGGACACCTATTTCACAGTCGATACAACTTAAGATCCTATCCATTATAGGATAGGGGTAAAACAACTCCATCCAGATATTCTATTTTAAAAGAATTATGACCAAGTAACTGATAAATTTTGAAAATTCCTTTCCAAAGTGAATCAAATTTGCCATGTGCTCCTTTAGGTTCTCTCCTTCTATCCCATAGCAACACTTCATCTCTTTCCATGAACTTTCTAGGTCTAGTTTTTTGATCAAAAATCTTTTTAACCTTGGTTTAATGAGTAGTAATTTGATCAACCAGTTCATTCCTCTCCTCCTTAATTTTAGTTAAGTACATAACTCTTTTCTCTAAAGAATCTTGAAAGTACTGATCTTTAAAAACATTTTGTAATTTAGCTACCGATAATTCCAAAGATAATGATAACTATGCTCCTATTCCATAAACTAGCTCAAAAGGTGCCATTCTTATTGTTCTTTTTAGGGTTACCCTATCAGCCTAAAGTGCTTCACATAGTTTCTTATGCCAATCTCTGGGGTTATCACTCACCAATTTCTTCATGATGGATATCAAATTTTTATTACTGAACTTTGCTTATCCATTCCCTTGAGGGTAATAATTTGATGAGTGAGAAATAGAGATACTATGTTCATAGCAGAATAAAGGAAGTTCCATTGAATAAAAACTAGTAGTTTTATCTACCATAATATTTTGAGGAACACCAAAATGTATCAGTATATTTTCTTTGAGAAAATTACATACCACTTCTGAAGTGGTTCTCTTCATAGGGGCTGCTTGAACCCATTTTGTAAAATAATCAGTTGCTATTAAAATGTGCGTATGACCAGAACTTGATGGAGGTGAAATAGGCCCAATGAAGTCTGATCCCCATTTTTTTAAAGGTTCTTCAATAATGATAGGCCTCAAAGGTAATGTTGCAAGTTGTGGTCTTCTTGAAAACAATTTGCAGTTTTCACAGTTAGCCACCCATTTATATGCATCTTTGAACATACCTAGCCAATAATAACAATTTTTAAAGATTTTTAATGCTGTGACCAAAGAAGAGAAATGTCCACCACAGGATTCATTACAAAAAACTTCCAATAGTTTGTATTGTTGTTCCTTATCTACACATCTCAGAAAGGTTCCATCTAGTCCTTTTTTATATAGGACATCACCCTAAATCACATATTTTTCTAATTTTAACTTCAAATTCCTTTTCTCCTTTGGGGATAAATGACTAGAATAGTCTCCATAAGTAAGATAGTGTGCCACGTTTAAAAACCATGGATCTTGTAAGCTCACCAATAGGATACTGAAAATTTCTTCTTCTTCTTCTTCTTTACTTCTGGCTATCAATTTGCACAAACCTTGACCTTTAACTAATTTAGTTGGCTTAATCTCTAGGTCATATTCTTGAATTTTAGCAACCCATGTTACTCTATTATTTATCCCAACATCTTGCTGAGTCAGAATGCTTTTCACAGCTGAACTAGGAACACATATAACTAAATGAGAATGAAGTATATAATATCTGAATTGTTTATCAACCTTCACTACAACAAAAGCTTGTTTCTTAGCCAAAGAAAATATCAGTTCATGCTTCTTGAGAGGAACACTCATAAATGCTATTGGGGCTTCTATATTTAACTCATTTTTTTGTAACAAAATCCTAGACATGGTATGTTTTGAAGCATAGTAGTAAATAAAAAAATATTTTTAAAAATCAAGATTTACCAAAGTAGGTGTTTGTGAAATGGCCTCTTTAATATCTTCAAATACTTTCTTAGCAGCTTCATTCCATCTGAATGCTTATTTTTCACTCATCATTCCCATAATATGTTTTGTAATCTCAGTAAAATCAGAAATGAACCTTCTGAGAAAATTAATCTAGCCAAAGAAAGACTTAACTCCAATCTTATTAGAATGAAGGCTTAGTTTTTGAATTGCTCTAACTCTTTTTGGGTCAATTTTGATTCCACTTTTTGAAATTAGGTATCTTAATAACTTTCCTTCTGTAACATAGAAAACCAACTTCTTAGGGTTAAGAGATATCCCATGACTCTGGCATCTGTGTAAAATGGTCTCTAGATCATTCAGATGATCCTCTATTTTTATAGAGAAAATAGTTAAATCATCAAGATAAATGACAATAATTCTATCTTTCAAATCTTTAAAGGATGAATCCATCACCTGTTAAAAAGTTGCACCAACATTAATCAAATCGAAGGGCATACGATTATAAGCAAAAGTTCCTTGAGGTGTAGTGAAAGTAGTTTTATGTTGGTTAGCTACAACCACACTTATTTAATTATAACCTGAGAACCCATCTAATATGGACATCATTTCTGACGCAACAATAATTTACAAGATGTGATCCATCATAGGTAAGGGATAATTATCTTTTAAACTGGCTTGGTTCAAATTCTTGAAGTCAACATAGATTCTTATTTCTCTATTCTTTTTGCATACTGAAACAATGTTCACCACCCAGGTGGAGTGATGAATTGGATAAATAATCCTAGCCTTCAACATCTTGTCAATCTCTTTAAAGATAGCTTCAACAAATTTTGGGTTATAATTTCTTAGCTTCTACTTGTAAGAAGTTGAATTTACTTTCAAAATAATATAATGCTGAAACTGTCCACATCTAAAATCTTTAAGGTCATCATAACACCAAGCAAAGACATCCTTATACTTAATCAATAGATTAATTAATTCAATTTTCTCCTCTGGTGAACAAGACCTACCAATGGAGATCCATTTAGGGTTAGTCTCACTTCCAATATTGATTTTATCATAGTCCTCCATTTTGTTAGGATTCTAGACAAGTTTGCCTTTAGTATATTCATCTTATCTAGTGAATAAATGTTCTAGAGAGACCAATCCTTTAGGAATTTTATTTCCTTTTAATTGAATTACATCATCTTTTGGATTGATCGCTTGATTAGGACTGAATTCTTTACATTCTATTTTAGAACTTTCAAAATAAGTCCCTAGGAACATATCGACATTCTCTAAATTTTTTTTGATATGTTTATTACTCTCGAAAACTTGCCAATTTTTAGCATTATTCGAGACATTAGGATGATAGACTAGTTCTATTCTATATGAATCCCTTTTGAAATTGGGGTGTGAGAGAAGAAGAGAAGCTGATACTGCTAGAGAATCTATCTGAGTGTTCTGGTCTCTGGGAATTGTTTTAATAGAAAAGGCATCAAAACATTCTATCTCATCCCTAACTCTATTTTTGTAATGTCTTAACCTATCATTTTAAACTAAAAAAATTCCTCTCACTTGTTTGATAATTAATTCATCATCTCCTCTTGCCTTGAGTATTTTTATACCCTTTCTTTTAGCTTCATTTAACCCAAGCAATAAAGCTTCATATTCTGCAGTGTTATTAGTGTTTTTGAATTCTAGTTTGAAAGAGTAAGGAAAAGTTTTACCTTTAGGTGAGATCAACACAACTCTTGCTCCTAAACCAATAGTAGCACAACTACCATCAAATTCCATGGTACATATATCATCTAAATGAAGAGACTTTGGGATAGATTCTTTCTTAAAATATTTAGAGAAGAGAAAATAACTACCAAATTCACATTCTTTAAATAGAATCTGAGACTTAGGATCATCAGAAAGATATACTATAAACTTGAATTTAGGTTTAGATTCTAGCTTAACTTTCTATTTTCCTACTAGAATTATAGCTTTTGACTAATCCCCTTTAATCTTCCCTCCTAAATATTAACAAAAAAGTTTTGCTTAACAATATCCCATAACTAGCAGGAATATCCACTATTAAAATAGTTAACTTCATCTTTTTATCAAGATAGGCTACAAGAGCAACTCATGCATCTTTAATTTGTTTGAGCAAAGAAATCTATTTGCCATTCATGGAATAACATCTACCAAATGTTTTTGTAAGGGATAAGTCTAAGGCTTTAGCTACAGAAGAAGGCATTATATTATCAGAAGCACTTGAGTCTATGATACAATTATCAAGTTTATGACCATTTATTTATAAAGAAACATAAAATGGGTTGGGTTTCATATCAGCCATATAAGGAGTATCATCAAATGAATTGAGGGTCATTCTAGAAGCATGAGTGGGTGATTTAGGTGGAGAAGTAAATAATTAGGCAATGGGAGATTCAGTGTTAACGTTTAAATGACTTTCAGGTTCAACTTGTGTAGGACCATTTTTGACATATTTAACCAATTTATCAAGTTCTTTGGGTTTCAACCTGAGGTATTCAATAGGGGATATTTGAATTTTCATAGACTTAAAAAATTCTAAAATATCAAAAGAAGTCTCACAATCATTTCTATGTAATAGTTTACTTTCTTGTGTCTTAGCATCAGAAGTTTTAGTAAAAGGTTCCTTACCTTTAACAGGAAATTCTTGAGCATTAGAAAACTTCAAATTCTTTTGACTTCTGGTAAATACAACACATGAAGGATCTTCAAGGATAGCCAATATTTCACCTCTTCTTTTTGAATCTGAATCATATTCTAAGAAGTGTATTTCAGAGTCGCCAGGTCTTTCAGAGCTCCTTTCTTCTTCAATAATCTCCCCTAAGACATCTTGAGTAGCAGTCATTTGAGTATATCTAAGCATCTCTAGATAAGAATCTCTATCATGATCAATAGTCAAATGAAAGATACACATGTTATTTCTTCTAAGAGGGGATTCAATAGTCAATCTTAGTTGTGTTGATGTAAGTGGTAATGTCTTACCAACATTTGCTTGTTGATTTCTCCTGCCAATTGCTTGATATGGTTGTTAGAATGAAGTACTAGTCTTTGGTAATTATCTCTTAAGGGCAATCATATCATTGACTAGATTTTGAACCATAGGATCCGTAGAGGATGAGGGATGAGCATTAGGTACTTGGACTTCTTTCTTTCATTTTCTAACCATAATAAGATCATCCTCTAACTCAACTACCAATGATTGTGCGTTTGTTAAATCAACAATTGCACCTCTTTTGGGATGAAAAATTATATCAGGAGGCATAGAATTAATAAAGAAACATTTTTGATTCTCAGTAGTCAGTCTTTTAGCAATAGGAATCTTGTACACAATTCTATTGAATTTGGCTATAAATTTTCTCATGGGTTCATGTATCTCCTTCTTGAGCTGAGTCAATTGAGCAAGAAGGGAATGTTCATCTTCTGCTCTTTTGAATTTGTTTTCAAATGTAGTTTTCATATCATTCTAATTTGTGATTGAGGAATCAGTTAGATGATAAAACCATTGTGCTACATCAGTTAGAGTTTGCATAAAAAGTCTCATGGCTACATCTTGATGTTGCATGCCTAACACACCACATGCTACTACAAAGGCACTTAGATGTTTTTCTTGTGATTGTCTTCTATCTCCATTAAATTTGGGTAAATTTTTCCTTACATTTTTAGGCAAAGGATTTAGGTTGGACCCTAAATTTAGAGGTCCTATGGCTGCGTCCCAAGGTTGGGCCATCAGAAGAAAACTTATGGTAGAAGCAAAGATAGTACCAGAAAGAGTTAAGGCTTGATAGACAGAGGATGTAGAAAATTTAGGAGCATTAGGAGGTCTAGTTCTAGCTTTTCTAATGTGGGTAGGAATATAAGGAAAATTTAAGTTTTGCAATGCTTGAAAAGTATAATCCTTAATTTTTTCTCTTTTCAAAGACCTTATGTATCTTGTGGAATCCAACTTATGATATTATAATTATTAACTTCACACTTCAGGGGGTTTAATTCCTTGCTGCATATTTTGCTTGCCTCCTTCTTTGCCTGAGTAAATCCAATCTCATATTATCAAACAATTCTTATTTTTCTAATATTTTGCTTGCTATCCTATAATCATCAATATTTCAACGAGAACACCAATCAAGAGTATTTAACTAACTAATTATATCTTCCTTTTCATCTTTAAAATAAAGATTAGGTTGCAAAATAGGAATTATATTTTTATATGGAAGCATTATTTTTGTTTTATAATAAGGTGACTAATCTTTTAGTAAAAATTTCAATTTCGATTCCCTAACAGATTTGTCCTTATTTTTTTTTTAATTTTTTTTTGACTCCATACCCTTATTTCAAGAACAAATAAGTTAAACAACAAATATGTGAACTATTAAGACTAGTTCCCCTCTAAATTAAGGTACAACTCCCTTTAAGATTTTCAATGAATTCAAATATTCAGATACACTTTTAACCAAAAAGTGTTTTAAAGGTAAATTAACATCCACACATCATCATGTTATGAATGTGATATTTTATAACAGCAATGGATAATAGAATACATAGATTCTATTTTTAATAATGATTAAAGAGATAAACATATATATAGCTGAACCATTAAAAAGATAAAACACATATAATGAATTGTCTAATGGAAGAGTAATTACTACATAAAAGAAGATTTCACATAGAAAACCTAATTTTAAATACTCAAATGCACAGATCTAAGTATTCAATAATTAATTCTCCTTTTCATTCACAGATAAAAAATGTTTCAGACTAATATCACATATATTGTCAACAATAATGGTCTAGTTCTGAAATTTTCTAACTCTCCTTTTTTTCTATCTCGGTCTTTTACAATTAAAAATATATATAGTTTCCATAACTAATCCACCTGTCAAACTAAACTAGAGTTAAAGTAACTCTGACCCATATGGAATTTAGTTTTTATAATTTCAATAAAGATCAAGTTTCAAATAGAAAAGCAACTAAATAAAAGAAAGTATGCAAGTAAAATTATTGCTAAGGTGATAGAGTAGGATCTCTAGATTTGCCGTGTTCAATTGGGTAGACATGTTGAGCTTTCCACTCCTAAAATGCTATAACAAACTCCTAAATTTTTGTAAGATTGGGAATATTGACATGTTTTATCCTTGCTTTCCAAATATTTTCTTCCCTCTAAATTTTCCCCATCTTTTATGTGTGCTCTGGGAGAGTGTCGATGCAGTGACAAAGAAGTGAATCTACCTTTGAAATCTGAGAAAAATCTTTATTTGATAAGTTGTCACTTTATTTAATGATGTTGATCCTTTCCCTAAAATATTGAATCACAATATTGATGTCTTTTTCTAGTTTTCCATCATCTTTTATGTATTTGATATCAATACTATGTAGATCATGTTGTAATGATTGAATGAATTTAATTATTTTCTTGATCATTTTTGTGATTTCCATTCATCCTTGTTGGGATATTGAACTTCTCCAATCAATATTTTTCTTACTTACATGTAATATATCTTCATCCAGACTTGTCAATTTATTTTCTAACAAAAACTTTGTTATTCCATACTTTTATACTTCATCAATCTGGTTCATTACGCTCATCCATTTTCCTTCATCTTTTATCCATAAGGCATTTTGTGTCTTCAAATCTTCAACAGTAATTATGGTTATATCATACACACTCTTTAATTTATGGATGAATTTTATACCTTTTTGGATGATGTTATCCAACCAATTATCAAACATCCTAGAGACCATTTTGCCTCTGTGTATCTGGTCTAGCATCCTTTGATTGACAGATGATTTTGGATCAAAAGATAGGGGTAGTTGGGTGATCGGTTATGGATCTAGACTATGAATGGTGTCAATGTACTCTGCCATTAACTACACAGTCTATTTTAATTCCTTTTTATCTTTTTTGTCCTTCCAAGTTCTACTGAACATCTTTTGGTGGATGCTTCAAGGTGATGCACATCTGTGGCACATGATGCAGTCCTAAGATCTACCTTTTCAATTGTAAAATCTTAAACTATAGGATCTTAAACTTCTTAATTAGTTCTTGGCCTGGCTATTTCTACATTTCAATTCCCTGTATTAGGGTCAATGTCTACCTTGGATGTTGTTTTTAACTTTTGAGATTTAGGATTTTTTCTTAAACATTTACTCACCATATCCTCCAAGGGCAAAGAAAATGTCACTACTTACCTTTTGTTACTGATTGAGATTTCTAGCCACTTGAGTGTAGAGGTCAAGGCTTCTTTATCAAGATCTGGTTGATCAGAAGGTATATTTGTAACAATTATTAGTTTGGTAAAATTAGAAGGAATCACTATATGTTGATCTGCACTAACCTCTTCTACCATTGGTGAACTAGATTTTTTATCACCTTTGGCTTCTCTTGAATCTTCTTCAGAATTAAAATCCATAATTACCTTTTTAGAAATATGACTCTTTTTCTTGCTTTGGGTCCTTGATTTGGTGGCATGAGGAGGCATAGTAGTTATAAAGGACTTCTCAAATTCTTTGATGATAGGATCCCTTCCAGTTTTTGCTCTAGAAGTACCTGTATCACAAATATCAATAAGCTGATTAGAGGAGCTTATTGGGAATGGTGATTCAATTATTGATGTACATTACTGAGAAGCTATGTTTTGAGTTCCCCCTAGTTTTTGCTCTCTCAACCATTTATCAATTCTCCTTATCATTGGGAGGGTTTTAACCTCAATTCTATCTTCTTCATTTTTCTCCCAATCAATTGCTAGAATAGGTGATTGTTTTATTCGCTCAAATTGTGGATCAATCACCTATTCATTATTGTTAGAAATTTTAGAAATATTCATTTTTAAATTGAGGATAATAATTTTCCCTAAGGAGAACCTGGACCACAATCTTATTTTGACTTCAAATTCATCTGAATAATCCTCCAATAATCCTCTAATTGAGGGATATGTGAAAACCCTATCCCAAGATCCAAGTTATCTCTAGCAAAACCTTTACTGTCAAATTATGATCTGGCTATGAAGTATTAAAAACTAAATTTATTAAGATCTAATTCTAAATTCAAATCATCATAAATTAACTTACATGATTAACATCCAAGTTTAATAAGAAAATATATACCAGATTTCTTTTTCATTGGGAATTTTTTTATCTACATATGCTAACTATCTGCAGACTTCTATTAACACAAATCAGTCAAAAACATACCTAGGTAAATTTAAAGGTTCACCATCAAAACCCCCAACTCTGATATAAGTGAACTTATAAAATTGAGTGAAGAAACTACCATAAATGTTGATTAGTTGCATAGCTTCATCAAACAACCTTTTATTGATGTTGTTTGACAATTTAAAAGTCATTCTCCTAGTAAAAACATCATTGATTCTCCTGTAATCCTCATATAAATTATGCATTTGCAACTATGAGTAATAGTCATAAATTTTACTATCTTCAGCCAAGGGTGCATGTGGTAATCCTACCCATTGTCTTGTAGATGCTAGACAATAGATGAGGTATGAAGACATATAAAACTTTTTATTTCCCAAACAATTACTTAAACCTAGATGCAAACATTCTAATATAATTTATACCTAATCCAAATATTACTCTCCTTAGAGGATCACCTATATGAAGAAGTACATCTAGTCTTCCCACTAATATGCATGAGCATTACCTTTTAGTCTGTGTAGTAATACTATAATATCTTGTACTACTAGAATCATATGATTTCTTGTTGATAGTCTGGGCAATCTTGAACCTCTTTTTTGGAATTTAAAAAGCCAATTCCTAAAAATCACACTTTTGTAAATTGCTTTCTTTAATGAAAAATAACCGTATGAAGAAGTAATACTAAGGTCAGAGTATGGTTCCTTGGGAGGAATTCTCAGTACAGACATTAAGGTTTGTCTATTGATATGTAGTAAAACATTGCCATCTGCAGTCTTGATGCACCTATTTTAAGGTTCATATCTATTCATGCATTCAAGGACTAATTCAAGGCATTGGATAGTCATGGAAAAGGCCACAGCTTCAACCAAGCCACTTTCTACTATCTTCTGCATCATAGGATTTGACACAAGATTTATAGCCCTTTCCTTAAAAATCTTCCAAGTCATATTGGATTAGAGAAATGTCCCTAATTTTAGGAGGAGAACATATGAGAGCAAGACCATGTTCATAATTGAGACATGCAGCTTTCATGGTTACAGGTTGGAGGATATAATGAAAATAAAATGTTTTAAACTCCTTAAATAATGCTTTAAACTCAAAAAGATCCTTCTTTCCAACTAAGTAAAGGAAACAAATTATAGTAAGAGTAAAACTCACCTTTAAATTTATCTAAAATCACTATGAATTCAAGTAATCAAATATCTTATACCACCTATGCTATTCTTCTTTGTATCACCCAGTATGCTTATTTGCTAAATTTGAATTGTTCTCTCTTGATACAAATATTAACCAGATCAAATGATTAAACTAAAACAATACGTGCTAAACATACTTGATAAGACACGCATTCTGACATATGCATTAATGGCAAGCATTTTTTATGCATGATTTTGATGAGTAATTATTATCTATAACCTCACAAAAATTCAAAATTTTCCACTTTATAATAAGTTTCAAATATATCTTCCTCTAAATCTCTTACTAATTTTAACTTAGAGAAAGCCTCAGGGTGAGATGAGAATATAGTCATTGAATCATTGAACTTTTGAAAATGTGGTTTAACTTTGGGGTTCAATGATATGAGATGAACTACACAAACCGACCAATAGTCACATGATCTTTCCAAAAACTTTGAACTTTGAAACATTGAATCGTTGAACTCTGCTATGTAGGTTTAATCGATAAGTTCAATTGGTAGGTTCAATTGGTAGGTTCAATCAGTAGGTTCAATGATACATTAAATTTATATAAGGGAACTGAGTGAACACAACTCTTTACAAAACATCAAGTATTGAATTCTTAAACCATTGAACTCTTGAACTCCAAAAAAGGGTTCAATTTCAACTGAAAGGTTCAAAATCATAATTGAAATACACAAAGGGACAAACAGTTCACTTTGAGAAATATTGAACCATTAAATGTATTGAACTGTTAAACTTATTAAAATCTTGAACTCTAAGAAAGGTTCAATTTCAAAGGTTCGATTCTTTTAAGAATTTAAACACAAAATATGATATGTGGGTGAACTTCTTTTATGGCAAAATTTATGAAAAATTGAATAATGATGACTCAAAAGGTAACACCTACAAGAGATAAGGTATTATTAATTGATAAATTTTGAAATTATTATGTGTATATAAGGTCAACCATAGTTAAAGGCATCTCTTGGATTACTTACTCTCCTACTTGCCCTTCATCTAATCAAGGTAATTATTCTTGTATAATGCTGTCGAGATTGTTTAGCCTATGTTCTTGGGCTTATAACTTACTTTGCAAGGCATTCAAAGTAGTTAATATCCCATTGAGGACTTATTCTTGATTAGAAGTAGGATTCCCTCTAGTAGCATTTATATTGGGTTCCCCTACATTGTGACCAAAATTATTAACATGAGACTCTTCTCTACCTAGGTTAAGGTTTTAGGTTCCACAACCTCTACCTCTTCCCCCAGTTCTTCTTCCACCTTACCTCTACCAAGATTGTCAACTTTTAGGTTGTTGTCATCATCTAAGTTACTTGGTTTAGTTCTCACCATTCTGAGGTAAAATAAAACAATAACTTAGGTAGGTAAAAGTAGTAAAATTATTTCCCAAACTTCCATAGAGCACATAACTTGAGATATGATACCAAAATGTAACCACATACTTTTATTTAAATCAAATTCAAGTTAATCAACATTGTTCAAACCTAGTGAAAGAAAAATAATTTGTAAAAACTGTGATCATGTCTATAATTGTGTTAAACCAAACACATGTATTTGACTAAGGTTAAAAATTCCTATTGATACTATTGAATAATATTTTAGCTTCAAATTTATTTCTAAAATTAATACAATGCAATCTATTTGACATTCTTTCATAAATATAGGTTACATGAAATATTTTTCCATCAATTCA
This sequence comes from Torreya grandis, assembly GCA_037957365.1. Classification (NCBI taxonomy): domain Eukaryota; kingdom Viridiplantae; phylum Streptophyta; class Pinopsida; order Cupressales; family Taxaceae; genus Torreya; species Torreya grandis. The sequence continues at coordinate 209,481 of JARHVA010002073.1, forward strand.
AGTTACCTACTTATGTCATCATGATTGGAGCTAGGATAATTCCTCTCATGGCTTGACAATGATAACATTTACTAAATTATCAAGATAATTTGAATTAAGCATAAGTATATTGTTAATTATTTTTATTGACAAACATTACCACATACATGGATATTACATCAATTGAAATCACCTCCTATTTATATATCACATAATAATTAAATCCATGTCATTTTACTTAAGTGTATGAATTCAACCATCTCACAATATCATTCAGTAATTTCTTACTAGATGTAACATATGCTAGTCATATGGTATATTTATATCAAGATAAAGAATGAACGATCATCAAACAATCCCTTAATAATTAATCATGATATTAATGTTTCAAAAAACATGCTTATGTTTTACAAACTAACAACTTAGATAATTTCATGAAGACCTTTATTGCTTTAGCTTTTTTATGTTAAACCTTAATCTTTTGTTATGATTTATTCAATGAAATTGTCCTTTTATTTAATGAAAGACAAGTCATACAAACTCTTATCATTATTAAAGTTCCAACTTATGACATATTATCAATGCCCTTCTCAATCATTTAATACTTTTAAACATCCAATAACTTGTATAATAATCAATATGAAAATGAATAAAAGGGTAAGCCATCTATCTCAATGTCAAAATTATCTTCAAAAATTGTTGTGAATACTTATAAGAACTTAATGATAATGAGATCACTCTAAAATATAAACTATCACTAATAAGAGTATTAATGAATTTGTTACAACTAAAATTCACTTTGTATTTTAAGCCTCAACCTGATTTATAAATATCTATCCATATATCAAAAGAAGTCCCCAAAGGAATGTAAAAACTCTTGAACTCTCATGTTTAGTCCCCAAAAGAATTAAAACTCATTTTCAATGAACCCAAACAGAATTGAAAAATGAAGTGAGTTGTAATGTTCACATTTAGGTGATACCATTCTAAAACTCAATATAATCTTTCAAGATTGATATACTTTAAATATACATAATATAACCTCATTCTATTTAGTTATGAATACAAAATTTAAATGACGAAAACATCACACTTATAGTTTCTATATGTTACATTCTAAAACTATGACTCTCTAAGATATAATAATCAACCAAAAGTATCATATTAATAAGCTAGATTAGTGTACCAAAATATATATTCTCCTTAAAGGCATAAGAATTATTTGTTATCTCCAACTCAAACAACAAATTCATCTTTCAAAATACAACATACAAATAGATATTTGAACAATAGTTTCAATGATCAAAAGCAAAAAATCACATCACTTACTGAATAATCATTCAGTTACATTTGTACTTATAATAATAATAATAATAATAATAATAATAATAATAATAATAATAATAATAATAATAATAATAATAACAACAACAACAACAACAACAACAACTGCAAAATTATAAAAGAATATGCAACCACTTTATATCCAACATAACAATGTATTATTTCCAAGTTTAAGTAACAATGTCATTACACTTAATAAATAAGATGATACAAAGAATTGTGATGAATAACATACAATGAGACATTGATTTATATCATGTATTTAAACTAAATAAAAACATAACAGGAATCCAAGTACATGAATATATCAAGCACTTGAATCATCTTTTGAAGAGAAATATACAAATGACCTACCCATTCTACCCAATGAGCCCCCCATTGGTGGCCCTAGACCACCCCATCCATCAGTTGGATGTGGAGTTCAATAATAGGGTTTACAGAAGGGTGAGTCAGTAACAAATATTCTAAGATTTAAAATCATGAACATAAGGGAATGAGAAGTAATTGACTCAAGAATAATGCATGAAAGAAAGTACTTATGATTACTATTAGTACTATTATTTAACCTATGAACATACCCATTTGACTTCCTCAGATCAATTAATGATTGTTTAATTTGTTGACTTTAAATGGGATATGCATGTGTATATCATACATGTATTTAATAATCAATAGTTCTAAATATATTCACAACTATTTATATTCTCAATAATTATTCTCCAGTAATAATAGACATGAACTTTCCAAAACATAGTAACACTAAAAAGAGTCATGACACCAAAATCTACACAAAATGAGAAAGAAACCAATTTAGATTTTGCATATTAACCCACATAAAATTGTAATGAAAATACAATAATATACGAACTCAGTTTGAATTTTGAAATAAACCTTATACTCATACAAGTCATTCAAATCAAATTGCAAAACTTAATGAATATAAAAAATAAACACATATAACCAGCTTAGAACTAAAGATAATTAATGTCAACAATAATACAGTCTCAAATTTTTTGCCATAACCACATTATATAACCATTCTTAAGAAATAAATCAAATAACAAATGATAAACAAATAATTGAAACCCATTATTTCAAAACAATAGTGATAATCAACTTGGTGCCAATAAGCCTGCAAATTAACCATACCCAATTTTAATATCTATTAAGTTATAGTTCACAATAATATGCAAATGAAAATAACTATACAGTCAAGTACCAAAACTAGGCATTGAGCCACATGAAAAATAAACCCAAAACATTTTCATAAGAGTATATTCAACTATCTGTTGACCATTCCATTATGGGTTCATCATGAAGTCTACAGACCTCCCCATGAACCTATAATGGTTCATTATTATACTGGTTATACTCAATTTTAAATGAACATAGAATAACTATTGTATTTTACTGCATCTCAAATAAAAATAAACCACTTATTGAATGTACCAACAATGTAGAAAAATATTGTGGCCTCTTGAGAAAATAACTTCTTTTTCCTCATTGCACTTAGTCAAGCCCTCATGAAATCTACTGTCTACCATTAAAGCCCATAATGGTCTTGTATTATTGCCATGAATAACTAGTAATGTGGACCAACAAATCACCATTATTTTCACCAAAAATGCAACTAAAAAACCAAACTAATAGTAACAAACCATTCCCACTAGGAATTCAATGACCATCACCACAAATTAGGTAGAGTTAGGCTAGGGTTTGGCCGGATGAGCTCGCTAAAAGACCAAATGATGAAATAAAAACTTTGAAGCTACTTGATAAGCTAACCTTAAGATTTGGGTAATCATGACCTAATTTCCAATATTTTCAAAGCTCAAAGTTTGAAATATCATGATTAAAACAAATTAAGACTAATGAAGACCCCATGACCTATTCATGGTCCCCTCCTCAATAATTACACATTCAAGTCACCAAAATGGTTAAAAAACCAAGTCAAATCCATACAATAATCATAATAAACAAAATCAGCTTGAAGCATCTAACAAATCTAATGCACATGTTCCCTAGATAGACTAAATTTCAAGCTTTACATAATCTTTTGATTTTATAAAAAGCCATATATAGATTGGTTTCTTTGAATACTAAGAGAACAACATGTAATTGCTTACATAGTAGATTAAAAAAAAGTCATATCAAGAAATAACAATGAAGTCAAATACTAATATAAAAATACTTTGATCATCAACCAAATGAATAAGTGAACATAATAGTCAAGAAGGACCAAACAAGATAATCAAAATATCTTAGCTCAAAAGATTAATAACTCAATGTTTACCCTTATTGTACCTTCTATTACTGATCACCAAATCCAACCTTTCTCATATTTCTTTTCATGTTCTTGCAATCATCTAAATGATACATCAACAATATCTGAATGGAAAACCAATATCAAACATGATAAGTAGTTTTCAATTAAATTTACATCCATCAATCCTATAACGAATTGCATCAATTCATCCATGACAATATAAACATGTCCACTACACAATATATCATAATAATATCTCAAAATAGAGTCTCAATAACATCTAAGTAAAATTTCAATAGATATTAACATAGCTAATAAATATGACAAGTAGTAAACAAATGTGCAACTAACAAATCTTTAGACATAAAACTAAGCATGAAAATTGAGGTCATGATATCCTCCCCCACTTAAAAAAAGGTCATCCTGGTGACTAAAACAACCAATTATAATGCTCTCTAAAAATATGTTCATCTCTTCAAGTAGCATTTCACTCAAATAATGGATCCCAGTGGACCAAGTTTTGAGATTTTTTTCTATTTTATAGTCTAATGCTGTAATGGTCTAGAATTTTCACTATTTCTAACTACATCTTTTCCTCTTCTGAAATCTAAATATTTTTCCAATCCAAACTATGAGAAGGATTATATACATAATTTATTAATAAATCAAGATGAAAATATTATGAATCCTAGACAAAGATGTAGGAAGGGCTGATTGGTAGGCAACAAGGTTGATTCTTTTTAAAATGTCAAAGGGTTCAATAAATCTAGGAGCTAATTTAGAATATTTTTCAAATTTATTGGAATTTTTATGCAGTCTAACACACATATATACTTTTTATCTAACATTAAATTCATAATAAGTCCTTTTTAAATATGTATATATCTTTTATATATCTTATGCAACCTTTATATTTTGGTGAATCAAATCCATTTACACATCATATTCTTATAGAATATTAGGGCCAATAATGACTTTATTTTCTAGGTTATCCCAACCAAGAGGAGTTCTATATTTATGCCCATACAAAACTTCAAATAGATCCATTTTAATCATAAAGTGATAAGAATTATTATAGGTAAATTCAACCATATGTAGGAAATCTTATCACTTGATTTTTTGATCGATAACATACATTCTTAGCATATCCTCAACCACTTGGTTAAGCCTCTCCAATTGACCATCTATTTCTAAGAGATATGAAGAGCTGAAATTTAAATGTGTTCCAAATGTTGTAGTCAAGGTTTTCTAAAATATTGAAGTAAATAACTTATTTATATCAAAGATAATGACTTATGACATGTCATGTAACCAAACTAATTTCACAAAGTACTCCACAAACACAAAAGCATCATTAATCATATTTATAGGAATAAAATGACCAAATTTTATAAATTTAACAATCACAACTAGAAAAGTGTCATGCTTACTATGTGAATTTGGTAAAGCAACAATGAATTCAAGTGAAATAACAATCCACTCACCTTGTGGAATTTGATGAGGATAAAATAAAATTCCTATATGGAAACATTCATTTTTTAATTATTGACATTCCAAACATTTTCCCACAAAATAAACAACATCATGCTTTAAGTCAAGTGAAAAATAATACTTTTTCAACTCATGTGTCATCTTCATGACACCTAAATGAGAAAAATGAGGTGTTGTTTACACTTATTTGAAAAAATTATTTTTCAAGTCACCTAACTTGGGAAAAAAAATTCTATTTTTATGCCTTAACTTGCCATGCATTTTCAAAAAAAAAAAAATAGAAAAATTATTTGGTATAGGATCATCAATCAAACCTACACTACATGACATAATTCATTAGTAAGTTATTATTCCAAAATAACATTTTTAGAATTACCTTGAAAAATAGACAAGATAACAAGATATGTGCATTGAATAAGAGCATAAACAACATAAATATCCTTAACTTTTACATATTTAATATTCATATAAAAATTACTCATAAATTCTATCCATCTATGCTAGTGAGCATTAAGATCATCTTGGGTAAACAAATATTTCAGACTGTGATGATTAAATTTAACTTTGAAATGTTTACCTATAAGAAAATGTTTACAATACTTTAAAGTATGCATAATAGAAACAAACTCTAAATCATGTGTGGAATAATTATTTTCATTCTCTTTGAGCTTATGTGACTTATATTCCACAAATTTGCCATACTATGTAAGAATACCACCAAAACCCTCCTCAGAGGCATCATACTAGATTTCAAAATTGCTATTAAGATATGGAATAATAAGCACATGTGTTGTTTTTAACAACACTTTAAGCCTCTTAAAATATTCTTCACATGCCAAAGTCTAAATGAACTTTTTATCTTTGCTTACAAAGAAGTAATAGGATTAACCAATCTAATTTTTTTTCCATAAACCTTTTATAGTAACTAGCTAAGCCCATAAATCTATGCACTTTATGTATATTTGTAGGGGCATGCCATTCTTGAATAATTTTTATTTTTGTTGGATCTATAGAAATTCCATCTTTGGAAATAATATGTCCTAAGTAATGTATTTTAGTTTAGAAAAATACACATTTGAAAAGCTTCCCATAAAGCTAATGTGCCTTAGTCTTTGCAAAATTAAATACAAATGCTATTCACATTCAACTACATTCTTAGAATAGATAAATATATAATTAAGGAAAATAAGAATATACCTTTCCAAATAATCCCTAAATATATAATCCATAAGATTCATAAAAGCAATAGGTGAATTTGTCAATCCAAATGGCATTGCCGTGAACTCATAATATCTATACGTAGTACGAAATGTTGTCTTATGGATGCCTTGTTCCTTAATTCTTAGTTGATGGTAATCTGACCTCAATGCAATTTTAGAAAAGACTGATTCATCCTTATTTTGGTCAAACAAATCTATCCTTGGCAAAGGATAATGATTCTTGATTATGACCTTGTTAAGTATACAATAATAAAAAATAGCCTAGATGTACCATCTTTCTTTTTCACAAACATAATAAGAACACCCCAAGGAGATAATCTTGGTATAATGCTTCCATTTTCTAATAGTTCTTGCAGTTGAACCTTATGTTTTTGAAAATCAACCACAATCATATGATATGGAGATTTAGATGCAGGGGCAATCCCCAACATAACATCAATGGAAAAATCAAACTCACACCCAAGAAGAAGTCCATGCAACTTTTTAAGGAAAACATCCAAAAAAAAAATTATAGTAAGCAATTTCCTTATCCAAGATTATTTCTTGCATTTGTACAACATAAAGCTTACAATTTTTTCACATAACCTTTTTCAACTGTAGGGATGAAATTAGCTTTCACACTTTAAGGTTATTAACACCTTGGATTTAATATTTCTTCCCAAGTAATCACAACATTGAACCACTTTATCACCATAATATAATGTGGCTTTATGTTATTGTAACCAATCAAAAGGTCATAAGATCCCAAAGGTGCTAAAAACAAATTTACTTTAGTTGAGAAAACTTCTAATTTAAGCTCTATTTTCTCTAATCATTCATAAATGGGCACCCTTTTGTCTGTACTGAATTCATCCTCCCATCCTTCTATTAGAATAATATGATTTAATTTATATTTATTAACAACATTAAGAGAGACAAAGCTATAAGTTACACTAGAATCAATTATATTTTAAACTGAAAAAGCAACTAGATTACCTCTAATTTCAATAGTGGTGGCTTGGAATTCAACATTATTATTATTATTATCCATAACTTTATACACCCTATGATTCATTGATTTCCATAGTTTTAATATAGTATAGTCCTTACATTAGTGATTACCACCACATTCCCAACATATTATATTCCACTAAGGTGAAATAGACACAATGTTTGTCCCTATAGTAGGTAAATTCTGATTTCCTTGAGTTTGATTTTTCTTGAATGTCCCAATTTTGAAAGAATTCTAAAACATTATTTTTTGTATTTTAGCCTTGATACTTATTAAAAACATTTTTGATCTTAGTAATTTTATGGTTATGATTTAATTTATTGAAATTTTGGGGTGAAGGATAAAGATTTTTAGCTTTAGAATGTTATCTATTAAGTTTGAAATCTTGTCTCACTCTCTATCGCAACCTTTCTTTCTCTTCTACCCTATGAGTAGATTCAATGGTATTAGTCAATTTTTTTGTGTTTCTCATATTTATGTCATGTATACATACTTTTCTCCATCCAACTTTAGACTTTGTTATCATGATTTTCTCATTATACATATAGTTCACATGATGCAACAAATTCAAGAATTTATCTCATATTCTATTAGAGACATGTTTTCTTATTTTAATAGATAAAAATATATTATATTTTACTTTTTAAATTGGAAATAAGATATGTATTTTAAAACTAACTTTAAAAAATAGGCCAGACAAGTCTCAAGGATTGATAACCCTCTAAATCATAAAGGTGGTTCTACCAAAAAGATGCAACTCCAACTAGCTGTTAAACAACTAGCCTTGCCTTCACATGTGAGAGCATGTTATGTAGATTAAAGTATTTATACATTTTACCAACCATGCATCATATACATAACCTAATTATTCATCTAAAAATATAGGTGGTTAGATATTTTTAAGTTCTTTATTGATGGTACCAACCATAATTAAGTGCATCTCTTGGATTACTTACTCTCCCGCTTGCCCTTCATCTAATTAGGAAATTTTTTCTTTTGGAACACCCTTAAGATTGTTTAGCCTACATTCATGGGCTTCAAACTTACTTTTCAAGGCATTACAATTATTCAATATCCCATTGAAGACTTATTCTTGATTAGAAGTAGGATTTCTTTTAGTAGTATTTACATCGGGTTCCCTTACATTTCTATCAATATTATTAACAAGAGGTTCTTCTCTACCCATGTTAAGGTTTTGGGTTCTATGACCTCTACGTCTTCACCTATTTCTTCCTCTACTAGGATTGTTAACTTCCAAGTTATTGTCATGATATAAACCACCTAATCTAGTTCTCACCATTTTGAGGTGAAACAAAACAACAACTTAGGTAGGTAAAAGTAGTAAACTTATTTCCAAAATTTCCCTAGAGCACATAAATTGGGATCTAATATTGAAATGTAACAACCCATTTTTTTTAAAAAAATTAGATTCGAGTTACTCAACACTATTCAAACCTAGATGAATAAATTAATTCACAAAAAACATGATCAAGTCTCTAACTGTGTTATACCAAACATAGGTATTTAACTAAGGTTAAAAATTCCTATTGATACTACTAAGAAGTTAATTTAACCAAATTAATAAGCAGATTAGGGTGTACCAGTGTCCTAAACATACATTTGTACACTCAAATCTGATTACTTAAACTATGGTATTCATAAAAGGACTAATACCAACTTTTAGCCTTAACTAAATGCTTGTAATTGACATAAAATGATCTACACTATGACCATGCAAGGAAGCTAAACTCTAACTGAATATATAGGTTAACATCAGGAAGATTCACAACAAATTAAGACATAAATAATTCAATTAATAATATAAGAATCATCATACTAAGCTTTTGCATTCAATGATTTACATAATTATGTGAACAATAAGACTTAGCTTCAAATTTATTTCTAAATGCAATATAATGCAATCTATTAGACATTATTTCATAAATACATGTTACATGAAGTCTATTTCCATCGATTCAAGCTACCTACTCATGTCATCATTATTGGAGCTAGGATCATGACTATCATGGCTTTATAATGATTACATTCAATAAATTATCAAGATAATCTGAATTAAGAAAAAGTACATTGTCAATTATTTTTATTGATGAAAATTACCACATTCATGGATATTATGTCATTTAAAATCAAATATAATTTGTAAATCACACAATAATTAAATCCACACCATTTTACTTAAGTGTATGGATTTGACCATCTCGTAATATCATTTAGTAATAACTTACTATATGTAAAATATGCTAGTCATATAGTCTATTTATATCAAGATAAAGAATGAACAATTATCAATTAATCCCTTAAGAATTAATCATGCTATTGATATTTTAAAAAACATACTTATATTTTACAAATTACAACTTAGATAATTTCAGGAAGACCTTTATTGGTTCAACTTTGTTATGTTAAACCTTAATCATTTGTTATGACGTATTAAATGAACTTGCCTTTTTATTTAATGAAAGATAAAGCCATACAAACTCTTCTCATATTAAACATTCATGATATATTAGAAATGTCCTTCTCAGTCATTTAATACTTTTAAACATTCATAACTTAGTATAATAATCAACATGAAAATGAAATGAGAGGGTAAGCCATCTATCTCAATGTCAAGATTATCTTCGGGAATTATTGTGAAGACTTGTAAGAACTTAATGACAATATGATCAATCTAAAATATAAACTATCATTGATAAGAGTATTAATGAACTCATTACAATTACAATTAAATTGTATTTTAAGCCTCAACCTAATTTATAAATATCTATCCATATATCAAAATAATTCCCTAAAGGAATGTACAAGCTCTTGAACTCTCATGTTTAATCCCCAAAATAATTAAAACTTATTTTCAATGAACCCAAACATAATTGAAAATTGAAGTGAGATGTAATTTTCACATTTAGGCAGTACCATTCTATAACTTTGTATAATATTTAAAGATTGATATACTTTAAATATACATAATATAACTTCATTATATTTAGTTATGAATACAAAACCAAAAGGATGAGAACATCATACCTATAGTTTCTATATGTTACATTCTAAAACTACAACTCTCTAAAATGTAATAATCAACTAAAATTATCTTATCAATAAGCTAGATTAGTTTTAATCCAATGATGAATATAATAAAACAATAACACTTCCCAGAATTCAACATTAGTGTACTAAAATATATATTCTCCTTAAAGGCATAAGAACCCACTTATTATCTCCAAATCAAACAATAGATCCGTATTTCATAATACAATATATAAATAGATATTAGAATAATAGATTCAATGATCAAAATCAAAAGATCACATCACTTATTAAATAATCATTAATTTACATTTGTACTTATAGGAATAGAGAAACTATATATATATATATATATATATATATATATATATATATATATATATATTACAATACTAATACAAAATAATATACAACCACTTTATATCCAATTTAACATGCATTATTTCCAACTTTGAGTAACAAAACCATTATACTTAATGAATAAGACAATACAAAGAACTATGATTACTAACATATAGTGAGACAATGATTCATATTGTATCTTTACATTAAATAACAACATAATATGAAATCAAATACATTAAGAGACCAAGCACTTGAATAATATTTTGAAGGGAAACATGCAAATGACCTACCCATTCTGCCTAATGAGCCCTCCAATGATGGACTTATACCACCCCATCCATTAGTTGGATGTGGAGTTCAACAACAAGGTTTATATAAGGATGAGTTAGTAGTAGAGATTTTGATCTTGAAAATCAAGAATAGAAATGAATGACAAGTAATTGACTTAAGGATAATACTTTATATAAAGTAATTATGATTACCATTAGTACTATTATTCAACCTATGAATAAACCATTTGATTTACTCAATCAAACAATTATTATTTAATCCATTGACTTAAAATGAGATATGCATGTCTATACCATATAAATATTTAATAATCAACAGTTCTAAATATATTCACAACTACTTCTATTCTCAACAATTATCCTCAAAAAATAATAGACACGAATAACCTAAAACATATTGACACTAAAAGGGTCATGGCACAAAAAAGAGTCACCAAAATATACACAAAATGAGAGAGAAACCAACTCATATTTTGCATATTAAGTCTCATGAAAATGCAATGAAATTCTAATAGCATATGAACTCAGTTTGAACTTTTCATGAAACCCTATACTCATACAAGCCTTTCCAAACAAACACAGGTTACAAAACCTAATGAATATACAAAATAAACACCTACAATCAACTTATAATTGTATACAATGAATGTCAATAATAATATAGTATCAAAATTTCACCATAACCACATTATACAAAGATTCCTAAAAAATAATTCAAATAACAAATGACAAGCAAATAAGTGAAACCCAATCTTTTAAAACATTGGTAATAACCTATTCGGTGTCAATAAACCTATGGATTAACCATACCTATTTTTAGTATCCATTCAATTTAAATTAATAGTAATATGTAAATGAAAATAAATGCATAATTGGGTATGAAAACTAGGCATCCATCCACATGAAAAACAAACCCAAAACATTCCCATAAGAGTATATTTAACTATACATCAACCATTCCATTATGGATTCATTGTGAAGTCTATTGACTTCACCATGAACCTATAATGGTTCGTTATTATAATGGTTATACTCCATTTCAAATGAACACATAATAATTATTATATTTTACCCCATCTTAATTTAAAATAAACCATTTGTTAAGTGCACCAATAATGTAAAAAAATACCTTGGCCTCTTGAGAAAAATAATGATTTTTTTTTCCTCTTTGAACCCAATCGAGCCCTCATGAACTCTATTGACTTCCATTAAAGCCCATAGTGGTCCTCCATTCTTACCCCAAACAACTGACAATGTGTCCCAATAAACCACCATCATATCCATCCAAAATGTAACTAAAAAACTAAATTGATAGTCACAAATGAGTTCCACTAGGCTTCAATGGCCTTCACCAAATTTTTTGGTAGAGGTTAGCTAGGGTTTATATAATTGAGCTCACCAAAAGATCAAATGACAAAAAAAAATGACTTTGAATTTACTTAATAATATAATCTTGGAATTTGGGTCATCATGACCTAATTCCCAATGAATCAAAACCCAAAGGTTGAAATTCCATGATTAAAATAAATCAAGACTAATGAAGACCCCATGACCTAGTCATGTTCCCCTCCTTAATAATTAAATATTCAAGTCACCAAAATGGTTAAAAAACAAAATCAAAACCATACAATAATCATTATAAATAAATCTATCTTGAAGCATCCAATAGATTCTAATGCACACATTCCTAGCATAGACTAAATTTTGAGCTTTACATAATCTCTTGATTTTCCAACAAGCCATATAAAGATTGGTTTCTTCAAATACTAAGCAAGAGAAAAACATGTAATTACTTACATAGTGGACAATAATAAAGACATATCAAGAAATGAGAACATAATCAAAGACTAATATAAAACCACATTACTCATCAACTAAATGAATAAGTGAACACAATAGTTAATAAGGACAAGACAAGATAAAACTCATAATCTCTTGGATCAAAAGATTAATAACTCAATGTTTACCCTTATTGTACCCTCTACTAATGAGCACCAAATCCAACCTAGATCATTTTCTTTTTCTTATTATTTTAATCATTAGAATGATACATCAATAATATCTTATAAAAAAACCAATATCAAACATGACAAGTAATTTTCAATTGAATTTACATCCATCAATTATATAATGAATTGCATCAAATCATCCATGATAATATAAATATATCTAGTGCATAACATATCACAATAATATTTCAAAATAGAGTCTCAATAACATCCATTTAACAATTCAATAAATACTAACACAACTAAGAAATTTTCCAAGCAGTAAACAAATGTACAACCAATAAAGCTATATACATCAAATAGATCATGAAAATTGAGGTCATGACACCATCTCTCTAATTTTTTCTTCATCACCTTTGAAAAGATCATTAACATAAACATGCATGTTCTTCAACTCCTTATACATGTGCCCTATTAGGTCTACTTTCTTCTTTGATTTATCAATTTGTTCAACTACTTAGCCTATTCCTCCCATACTTTCTTGGCCTCTTCAACTTTATTATTTTTAATCTCTTAATTAATAGGTTGTGCAAAAGTGGGTATCATTGGTGTCTCATGAAATAACGTTCGAATGGATGCACATATTTTTTGACAAGTTTTAACTCTTTCATCATATTTCACCCCAAATTTGTGGCCTTGCTTTCTCAGTTAATTTATTTAACTCATTTTGATTCATTTGTATATTCACACTATCTTCTTTTCCTTAATCAATGTTTATTTATTTCCTTGAGACTTTTCTTCAACTTCTTAACCTCCTTTTCGAAATCTATATTGTGTTGTATCATGCCAATTTATATCTTGACCAAAACCAAACCTAACTATTTCAAATATATCTTACATGGCTAAACATTTATATCCATCATAACAACCTTAGGCTCTCATTCATTTTTTACTCCTTCCATTAGTTTTTGAAATAATGGATTTTTATGATAGAAATTAAACATCATCTATAAGTTTTTAGTGGTGTTTCCTCCTACCTCCTCACCACAATATTATTCCATAATTTCTTCCTTTGATTTCACATTCATCATCAACTTATCCATTTGGGTCTAGACTATCTGACCTCTATTCTTCATAATTTCCCTCATTAGAAATTTTAATGGTGAGTCTTGTGCTTCACTTTGTGATGCACTCCATTTCATGTGCACTTCTATATTCTCTTGAATAGCCTATTTTGATATAATTTAGAGTGGTGTATCTATTTTTTTCTTTTCTTTCTTTCTTCTTCTTATTTCTTCACTTCCATTAGTGGTTTTGTTCTTTTACTACTACATGACCTATTTATATTTTTGTGTGGGATACTTGGTTTCCTTCATGTTTTAGTCATCTTGGATTTATTATTTCTCTTCATCATCTTTAGATTTAGAGCTTTCTTCCTCCTTATCCTTATCTTCTTCACATTCTTGTGTGTGACCCTTGCCTTTATTTCTCTTATTCATATTTTCCATGGTATTCTTCTTTATTTTTGTTTCCTTTTGTGAAAAAATATCTTCCTTTTGTTCCTCTTCATTCACATTCTCAATCCATGTAGGTTTTACATAAATTGGATTCAAAACATGTACGAACTAACATTATAATCCATTCACCTTAATCTGTTTTATGAGATCAATCTATAACTTGTCATCATTAGAGTCTTCATACTAATTGGTGGATTTATTCCTTATATTTATGAGATTATTACTCAAGTGGATCTAATCCTTGTACACTTCCTCCACATTAAAAGTTACTCATGGAATCCTATCCAACCTGACCATGCTATCTCCAAGTAATGTGCTAAATCTACATACAACAACTTCATCCAAGGGATTTATTTTTTCCTTGTTCATTTACCCGTACCAATGTGTAATGTTACATTACACAAAACATAACATATCAAGAATATGCATCCACTAACTTATTAAAGGCTCTGCTCTCCCTTATAAATGTGTCCTTCAATCCCTTGCTATTATAGCTTTCATTTTTCTGATCCACTACTGATGTGTGGTATATTTCAATGCTTTCAACATATTCTTCTTTGATATCTAAAATACCTTATTTTTAGGGATGATTGATACCTCAAGTGGCATAAACATTAAATACATTCCCAACTAGATTGTTCCTCCTCTGGCATGTACTTATTTCACTATCATATTAATCTCATCAAATATATTCTTAGAAAAATTAAACGTCACATTTATCTTATCTATTTTATATAAAACATACACTATGCCTTTGATTGCATATCCCCACATTTCCATAATTAAATTCACACTGATCACACATGTAGCTACCCATGTAAGTAATGTTTGGATCTCATGTAATTCTATAATGTAACCCATACTTTACAATTTTAACTCTAAAACTACTTCATCAATCTTGTCAAACTCTCCTAGTTCCATATACATATCTTCTCCTCCATTCTCTAGAATAGTTATCGTTAGGAAAAATAAAACTCACATGGAATTTGAGTGAATATTGTAATGTGAATAACTACATGAGTAATAATTCACTAGTAGATATGTTTGGCTTATAGTTAGAATATAATATTTGAGAGTTATATTGCTGTGAGTAACAACAATATCACACATATAGGTTATTTTTTATTTTGTGTTATTTTGGGATATTTTTTAGTTAGGTAAATCTCCATCTTTATGGGAAAGACATTCCTATAAATATGTAATCTTCCATATTGTTATTGTAACAAGAATAATAGAAGATTATAGTGTGTATGAGTCTTTAATATTACTATGTGTATTTGGATTTATCATTATTTTTAATGTATTTATGCCCTATATAATCTCTTCCAATTATTAATAGTGGTATCAAAGTAATTTATGATCCTACTTATCATGGAAGAATAAATGGTTTATAAGGACACGCCATAGTTTGCTTATTTTTCCCATTATGAAATTATAATTCTTATAAAAAAATTTATTATATTTATAGTAGTAATTTTTTAGTATATCTATAATATATGTGTGACTATTTATAAGAGAATGTTGATATTTTTTTTTTGGATCTTCATCTTTTATTCTACAAAAGGCATCAATGTTCAACATTGTTTCTATACAACATTGGCTCTATCATTCATGCCACTCCTTGACTGACATAAGTTTAAATTGCATATATGTATATTTTATTTTAATGTTTAATACATAAAAAATGAAGTTGAAAATCAAATAAAAATCCTATAGGAATAGTAGTAGATAATATACAACCAAGAGGTGAAGTTTATAATTTTGGCAAAGGTTGACATACACTGCATCTATCCAACTGAGAGAATACTGAAAGAATTAATGGTGAAAAAAGGTTTATTGGGAATATTTTGTTAATTTGAAATCTCCAATGTTTATCATAAAATTAAAACTCACATCTCTTTTATCCTTCATTTATCTAGTGAAGCTATTTTATAGTCTAAATTTATATACAAATATGTGCTTATCTTAGACACCCATGTTACTGGTTGATAGTCTATCTATTCAATAGATCTATGAGTGAAAGGTGTGCCATGTGTGAGTGGAATTAAAATTAGTGATTAGTTTATGTGACTTGAATTTTATTAGACCTGAACATCTACCATTTTAGTGTATACTAGTTATTATACTCTTGTCGTAGTCATTAGCTTATTAGTTGGTGATTTTTACTACAAACATGTGTCCCAAGTGTTCTCAGATCTAAAGCTATGTATATTCAAATCTAGATTACCATGATCTAATGCCATATATTTAGAATTAAACTTTGTGACATGCATTGACCAATCATTTTGACACTAGATATTTGAAGTTGGAGTCAATCATAGTACTCATTCATTTCATTATAGTTTAGTTAATAGTCTAATTGAGTAGTTTATATTATAGTGATTAAATTTTTATTATAAGCCTCGATTAATTTTTATTATAAGCCTCAAGTCTTGTCATTTCATATGGCTAACACAAATAAATTCTATTTATATGTCATTGGTTTAATATGGTATAGTTTGAGTTTGTTTATGAGTCATTTCATATTTAAGAGTATAATAAATTTAGTCAAAGTTGTATCACTTTATAGAATCTTTGTTTTATCAAAACATAGGTTGTCTTGTATTTCAAAAGATTAAAAATCAAACATATACCTATTTTTAATGAATGTAATATTAGGTGATCTCGATGTCCAAATTAGAAAGAGTATGTCAATTTTAAGGTAGAATTATTTGATAAAATTGATATGCAAATAAGCTTCAATTTATAATTGGATAAATAAACAACTACATAAAGGAGGTTGGAGGCATTGGAGGATGGATGCCATTAAATGTATCTCATTAATCCACTAATGATGGGGCACTTTTTCTATAGTGGTACATTTATTTTATTTTTACTTTTTATGTGTAAAATAAGTGGTAAATTTCTTATTTTTCCACATAGTGTACTTCATAAAAAAACATGTTTTTGAGCTATAGGAGTGAAGGTTGAATATATGGTTCCTACTTAGAGTTTCCACACTACTTTAGTTGGTGATAAGTTCATGATAGTGAATCGTTGATGGTAGATAGTTCCTATTATGAGTTCTCATACTGATTTAGTTGGTGATAAGTTCTTGATAGTGAATGGTCAATTAGAAGTTGGTAAGTTATTTGTCTAACTTTTTAAAGTCCTATGAAACATAAATTACCATGTATGTACCTAAGGGGAATGTTAGGAAAAATAACACCCACATGAAATTTGAGTGAATATTGTAATGTGAATAATTACATGAGTAATAATTCACTAGTAGTTATATTTGGTTTGTAGTTAGAATATTATATTTGAGAGTTATATTTTTGTGAGTAACACAAATATTATGCATATAGGTTATTTTTTAGATTATATTATTTGGGGAGATTTGTTAGTTAGGTAATCTCCATCTTTATAAGAAAGACATTCTTATAAATATGTAAGCTTCCATATTGTTATCGTAATGAGAATAATAGAATAATATAGTGTGTGCAAGTTTTTAATATTACTCTATGTATTTTGCTTTATCATTATTTTGAATTATTTGAAGCACTGTATAATCTCTGATTATTGATAACTATCTCTCTAACCACACATGTGAAACCTTCATACTTATTCTCATAAAACATGTTCTTATTTTATTAGAACTAGATAAAATCCATTTTATTAATTCAATTTTATTTATGAAATAAGGAAATTCTTATATTTTTAATACCCCAATGTCCTTCAAATGTTCACTAGGAAATGTTTTGTTATTAGTCCTCCTTGTTGCATTCAACACCTTCTTGAATATCATTTCATGTTTTTATTTTATGTGATTATATTCCTCAACCATATACTCAATATATTTAATATTTAATTCCTCTCCTACTTTAACAACATCTACATATCCCATAGACAAAACCTTAAACAAAACCCTTGAATTTTTTCCACCCTTATTTTTGGTAATTTGGTAATGTAGCCTTCAGTTGTTATTCCTCTTTCACTTATTCTTCTTTTGGGTTTATCACTTACTTTCCTCTTTTGGTTCCACCATGACTAGTAAAACCTTCTTCCTTGCCATTATTATGACACTTCTCTTTTATCAACAAAAAAAAACCCTACTCACAAATTTCCCTACATAATCAATTTCCAAATTCACCTTCCACTCATTCAAAACCTTCACACTCTTTAAATAACATAAAATATTTATTCTTGTGATGCCATAACACTTTGTAACTTTATTTTCTTGTTTTCCATATATTTTTTCACTCTTAGGCACTTTGATGTCTCAAATATCTTAGTTTTCAAATGATCCTTTAAAAATTACTCATTTTCCTATATAGCCTTAAATGCATTGAATTATTCACCAACTTAAAATTAATTTATTGGTTGTCACCACTTTTTCATCTAATGTCCATAAATTAATAAATATTTCAAACTATATCCCTTTTCTTATTTTGAATCTTTTCATTCTATTATGCACCCATATCATGCACATTTTTATCTTGTTCTACTATCTCATTTCCTTTTTGTGCCAACTCAAAATATATGATAATTATTCCTATATGCATAAGTTTATGTGTATCATTCCTTTATTCATTTTCAAAAAATTTCCTACTAGGAAACCCAACTTTACTGTTCTCCCACAATAAATATTCACTAAGTCCTCTTGCACATTCTTCCTCTTGTTGGTCTCCTTGAATATTTATATCCCTTTACTTTTCCATGGAGTAAAGACTCACTTATTTGCATAAAGAAAATGTGCATAAATATATCTTCTATACATACTTTTAAGTCTGGCATAAGGATACTAAAATATCCTTCACTTGATTGGATTTATAGGATAATCTACACTTATAACATAAAAAACATGTTAACATAAACAAACCATAGAAATCAATAAATTTATTTGTATTAGATTGTTTTGTGACTAGTGACCTTATAAAATCTAACTCTACACATTCATTTAAATGAGGGATTGAGCCTACATCCATAAAAAAAACCCTTATAACATATTACCATCCAACCTATGTAATTTATGAGTGTTTGTTTCCAAAATTTGGTGAATCTCATACATTCTCATTTGATAAATATAGAGCTTTCCTAAGTGTCTTACATAAATGGATTCATACAACACCTTAGCACCCACACATAATTTATTTATTTTAATGTGCTTATCATGTTAAACCTTGTAATGGCCTTTCTCTACCCCTTGGCTCCAACTTCATTAAATCTATTTATCTCTTATTTATCAATACACATTCTTTTAATCTTTATGTGTGTGAAATATTTGATGATGGTAACAAAATATTAGTTGGTAGTACTACCTTAAATTAAGTATATTTATTTAGACATATATATATTTTCTTGTGAGCCCAGAACATAAAACTATATAATCCTAGTCTTTATGAACCACATCACATATTTTTGTGAGTACTGTCTCCAATTTTGTTAAAGTCCTCTAATGTACCTTTTTATTGTGGATGATATGGTTTCATATTGTGATGCATGAACATAAATTCTTAAAATAGAATGTGCACTATATCTAAAATAAAATTAGTCCCTCTATCACTTGTCAAACTTGAAAGACACCAATATATTAGTGTAATGTTCTCCCATAAAATTCTCAT
This sequence comes from Torreya grandis, assembly GCA_037957365.1. Classification (NCBI taxonomy): domain Eukaryota; kingdom Viridiplantae; phylum Streptophyta; class Pinopsida; order Cupressales; family Taxaceae; genus Torreya; species Torreya grandis. Next base: position 229,524 of record JARHVA010002073.1, read on the forward strand.
TTTTGTAGAATCATTTATAGGCACATCCTCAACCCATATTTTTAGATAGTTAGTGATCATTATTATATAATGAAAATAAGTATGTCACATGGAAAGATTAATCAGACAAACAAAATCCATTACACATGATAAAGGTTCTTACATGATGATCAAGATCAATGACTTAACATCATGTCTATTGGGATTCCCTATCCTTTGTCAATTATCACATTTTTATGCATAATATTTTATATCATGATATGTATTTAGCCACCAAAACCTAAAAAAAAAAATCTTTTATACAATTACCTCTCATGCATAGTGTGTACCAATAATACCTTCATGTAATTTATGCAACACTTTCGTACATTCATGATATAAAACACACCTACACGTTATATCATCTCTACCCATTATTTTTAATTTTATTCCAATCAACTGATAGGGTGTAACACTTACTACTATTTTAATATTTTATTTTATAGTCCATACACTTGGGGCTAATCTAAAAGTCAAGAATACATTTATACCCTTCATTTCTTCAATAACTATTTATACCCAATAAAATTATGCATCTATAATATCATCCTTAATAAATTATGTAACTTTCTTAGTCTCAATGTATGATAAATGATCTGGTCCTATATTCAACCTTCCAAGTTTCACTACCACTAAAATTTATAATGATTATAATAATACAATCTATATACAAGTTCAACTATGTAACATCAATTTATTCACTAAATATTTCCATATTTCATGGTTTTAAAGAAAAAATATATTTACCAAAAGACATTACCTCAACTTCTATACTGAGTAAACCATGGATAATGATTCCCTCTATATTGTTCTATAATTTTAATCATCCTTAAATAAATTACTAATTGAAAATTACATCATATGATATATCTTTCCTTTTCCTAGTTTCATTATTATTTCCCTCATCATTGTTCCAGATACATCCACTTGCATATGAAATGTAATCTTTTAATCTATAAACTATAAAATTGGCACAATTGCCAACTTCCCTTTCAACATTTAAAACACCTCTCGATGTGTGAATGTCCATTTAAATAGTCCATCCTTCTTTAGTAAATATTCTAAGAGCTATGTAACATGTGATTAATTGTGAATAAATATTATATAGTATTTGAAATGTCTAATAAATGTGTGTATATCCTTTTTACATGTGTATAACTTGTAGTTACAATATCAATATAAATTTTGAAATATATACTAGCATGCCTTCCTTATAGATGGCATGTCTCAAAAAAGTGCCAAATGATACTAAAATGCATATTTTGTTAGAGTCAATGATATCTAAATTATCAACATCCCTATAACATCAAACATAGTTTTATGTAGTTATCCTTTAACAATCCATAGACAATTTAGTCATCTAAATAAACTTGTAAAAAATTGTGTATGATATGTCTAAATGCTTCCAACACAATGCATGAGAACACATTAGGTCAAATTTTCAAACTAAGTGGTATCACATTATATGTGAATGATAAAATTATGTTTCAAATGAAGTCTTTGACTTATTCTCATCTACAATCTCCACTTGGTGATACCATAAAAATTCATCCATGGATGTGTATATCTCATATCTAGATACCACTTCCAACACTTTTATATAAACAATATTTAGAAAATATTATGAACACACAAGTGATTCAACATATGGTAAGAAACACAAACCCTAATTCATCTATCATTTTTATACTAATGACCATATGACTGACCCAATCAAACTCTTCAACTAGATATGGGTAAGTGCACAAAGTTGGGGGATAAAAAGGGGCCTACCTGTGGACATGATTTTCTTAAAATTTTATAAATATATACTTTTATAGATAATTTGAGATATCTAAACTCCAAAATTGAAGATGGAGTAAGAACATGAAATGAAGAATTTTGAGTCTAATTTCCAAAACACTATTTTTAAAAAAAATGATTAAGTGTAATAAGGTCAATCATCTAAAATTTGAATATGAACTCCTATTTTTTAAGTAAATAGAGTAGATAGATGGTTGTACAGTGTACCATTTTTTGAGAAACATTTAATATTATTTGAAACATTTTGGTGAACATTTATATAAGACCTTCTAGTTTGTGACCTATATATTTTTATATTTTTTCAATGAATACCTTTTTTTATGATTTTTTCGAGTAAATAGATCCTAAAAATTGATAAGAAAATGGATAGTTGGTCATGTGACACCCTTAACTACATTAAAATAAACATTTTTTTAATGTGTGTATAATTAGGCATAGTTTGTGACAACATAACTTGTTTTTCACTTGGGTCAATGAAAAAAAATTACATGAACATGTATAGGCATGGATATTTGCAGCATGTAGTGGCCTAAATAAGGTATAGTTAGAAATCAACATAGTTTGAAACCTTATATTAGTCCAAAAATTATAAAAATCACATTTTTGGAAAGAGGAGAGCATGATCATCATGATGATAATAAGCTTTTAAATGTTCAAATTGACCAAATTTAGCCTACATATCAAATGTGCCTAAATCATATTAAGAGGTTGAATAAGAGCCTATTTGAAGAGTGACCCAATGTCACAAGGAGCTGACAGACCTCTAGTGGAAATAACATAGCTTTTGTAGATCTTTTGAAACACTTTAAATAGGTGAAAGTGAAAATTTAATGATTTTGAGGACCAGACCATCACCAGAACATCATATAGGAAGGAATGGAGTAGTCTAGTTGTGCATTTAATATATATACCTAAAAAACTTGAAATCTAGAAGATTGTAGTGCCATGAAGTCCTTCATGCTAGAATCATACTCTACAAGTTTCATGTTTATGCAAGATTTATAAATCAAGTTATGAGCATTTAAATTTGGACCCATATCATAAGATGTTCACACAAGTGTTTAGTTTGATCCTCGTTAAATAGTCATTTATATTCAAAAAGTCCTTAAAATATTTAAATTTGATCAAGATCCAATGGTATGCATGAGCTCACATTATGACAAGAATATATAATGGTTTTCACTGGGGTCAAACATGTTAAAAGGTTCTTGGATTAAGAGCCTTAAAAAGCTACAAGTTGGATAACATCTAACAGTGCATATCTACTAGACATAGATCCAACAGTGTGAGCTCTATTGATAAGGAGGTGGGTCTAAGTAAATCTATGGCTAATGTACAATCATACATATAAATATATGGTGGGCAGTTATTGATAAGAAAGTGGGTCCAAGAAAATATAATGGTGTGAATTCTTTCATACATTTAGGTCAATAGTGCAAGTTGAAAGTCAACATGTCAAAGGATTTTCGATGGCAAGAAATCAAAAGCTCGTGTTCATTCATATAGTTTGATACTATAGTGTGAAGTACATCAAAAGGTCAAGATCTAAAAATGTATCTTTGGGACTAATAGGTGTAAAGATAGTTTGGCACAATATAAATGGTCCAAGTTGGCAATCGACAACCAATGAATAAAGGGCAAATCCAAAGAGCTTCCATTAAGGGTCGATGAACTAGTTTTCAACCCAGGCAAATAAACTATTAAGAAACTATGTTGCTATTAGAGTTTTTTCAAATAATAGACATAGTCATATATTCAAGATGGTCAATAATAAGGCTCTGTCACCATTAAAGTTCAATATAGGACATCTGGTCAATAATTTGGAACCTATCGACCCTATTTTAGGGTCATTCTATTGACATGTTCATTATTTTTAGATTAAGGATCATCATACATAGTAGCTTCTTATCTCTCATAGGGTTTACATAGATCAAATATGGACTAGCAGTGTTGAAATGAGATCAAGTAGTCTATAGATTTTCATGGATATTGTGACTGTGTGAAAACCAATAATTAGATTAGTTTTCATCTATAATGGACCCATGTTCAAGTTAGAACAAATACAAACGTAAACGTGATCATGAGAATCTATCTCATCTATCACATGGTCACATTTTTGATAAATAAGTACTGATGGCCACCCAAAGTAGATGTGGCATAATTATATCAGTTATAATGTATGAGAAGTTTGATCTTATTTAGTATATTAGATAGATAATGACATGGGGTTCCAAAAAAATCACTTGGTGGATGGATAAAGATAATGGCAATTCAATTATTTTATATAATTCAATCCTTATTATAAGGTCATGAGTCAACATCCTTGAATTTGTGCTAATACATCATAATTCCCTCCCTCTCTTCCCTTCTTATATATGTGTTCCATCTTTTACCACATTTTAGGCTCTCAAAAAGTTTTAATATTTTGAAAAATATTCTTTAGAATTTTTAGACAATAAAACCTCTAAAATTTTTAGAGAAAAGACTCGTGTATTTTGGCTTGCTTAATCTATGCCAAAATTTATACTATAACACCTTTTGATGCAATAAAGACTAAATCCCATCATTTTTCAAGCTGGATTGAAGTGTGTTATATGAATTCATGTACTGTAGTTAAGTGAATGTATGTTCCTTGTCTATGTCTGAGTTTTCTCACCTTCATGAAGTGATTGATAGTTTCTCATAGGTCATTCTAAGTGCAATTTACAGTTTGTTGTTTAGATTGAAAGAGGATATTTTCCCTCTCATACTATTTTAATAGTTGGTTAATGCCTTATTGTGAAATATTTATGTGGGACTAATATTATTTGGTCTTAAATGTGTCTCATAGTGTGTCTTTTGCAAAGTATAAGTGTTCCAATTACTGGTGCATCACTCCATTTTTACTTGCTTTCATATATGGTTGTATCTCTCCATCTCTTTTCCAAGCAAGTGTTAGATTATCTCTAGTTTAGGTGATAAATCTAAAAGGAAGCTAGCCTTCTCTAGATATTTGACCCAAGTTTAGGTGACCCATAGCCTAGGTTCATTCCCATGTTGGAATATATTTGAGTAGGAGGATCTGAACAATCCCCTTGCTTAGATAGGGTGCAATCTAGGAAACCAACAATTTTAGTACACTCAATGGGACAAATTTTCCTTGGCATAATTGAAGTTTGAAGATTGAAAATAAGATTTTTAAAAAGGAAGACATATATCATAATAAAAAATTGAAGATCCTTCAAGTTGTAAGGTTCATAACACCATTCAGATAGTGATTTCATGCTAGAGGTTACTACAAGGTCATCAAGTAAAGTTATTCCTTTTGAATTCATTGAGCTACCTTCTACTTATTATAAAAGAGCAAAATTCAATATGAATAGACCTTATCCTTAAAATAAATTTTCACCTCTTGGTCATCCTATTGTTTTAGTCCAAACTATTGTCCCTATTATCTAGATCCCTATTACCCAAATGGTTATCAAGAATCAAGTTTTTATTCCATTCAATAGGGATAGTCCCCTAATTTTGGCCCAATATGATGACATTATTATGTCTTCCCTAAAGAGTATCCATTTCTTCTCAAGAGAATAGGATAAAACTAATTCTATTGAGCATATCCAAGATGTTGCCAACCTATGTTTTGTTCACATTATTGTTTAAGATGATGTGGCTATTAGACTACTTGTTGCCTCCTTCAAAGGAAAAGCATTACAATGGTATAGAAATTTTATTTTAATTTCTATTTCCACTTGGGATAAGTTAAGTGCAGCCTTAGTTAAACAATTCGAAGACAAATATGATCATCTATCATTTTTTGAATAACTTACTACCATACAAAGTTATCCCCATGAGTTTATATTTGATTTTAACCTCAATTTATAAAAGACATGGACTAGGATCCATACATTGGTTAGACCATCTCCATAGTATGAATTTTTATACTATCTTAAGTCCCTTAATTATGATATTAGTGTCATGATATGGTCCATTGGTGGTAATACATTGCCAAATACCTATGAACTTGTAATAAGAGCAAAGAACAACTTGATAAAAGCTGGAAAACTTTCTCCAAGGCCCCTAATGCCTATATTCATAAATTTTTAACCTATTCCTTCCCCTCAAGTTCCTTAAAACCCATATATATCTCCCATTCTATATCCTAAAGAATAAGTTATATCCCCTTCTAATTAGTATAGTGAGATTGGAGACTTGAAGAGTATGCTCCATGTTAGGGTGTGGAGCTAAAAGCTTCACCAAGTAGTAGACTTAAACAGGTTCGGGTCTACACAGACGCTGGCGTCAGTCAAGAGCGACTGACGTCGGCAGTAGGGTTAGCCAGCGACGGTCACAGGTGAACAGGTAGGAACCGACGTCGGTTACCTGTGTGTCCAGAAAGCGATTTTTGAGGACAGAAGCGAGTGTTTGCATGATGAGTTTGAGTTGTAGTCTCAAGCTCGCGTCTCTATTATTAGCAATATTATTTTTAGAGCCCTTGTTGAAGAGGCTTAACTGTTTGTTGTAAGAGCATGCTCAAGTTTCCTAATTCTATATGTAGGAAAGATCTTCTTAGCTTAGAATGTAGAATGTATCAGTAAGAGTAGAACATTGTGAATGTTTGAAGGACAGTACTAAGTTGCATCAATCCAGGTTGTTGGATTTGATTGTACTTGAGAGAGAGCTCTTGAGGAATAGAGATCTAGTGAGAGATCTTGTGTGCATCTGAGAGAGGTGTGGAAGAACGAAGTTTCTTCATTGTATTCCTATTGTAAAGAGTTTCAATACAAGTTTTCAGGGTGTTTTCTTGTATATCTTGTTCTGTGCTATTTATCATTTCAGTTACTTATCTATCTGATTTATTTCCGCGTTTATTGCTTTCACAAGTGTAATCCATTATTGGTTGATACCCAACAAGTGGTATCAGAGCCAGGTTACAGGTTCAGAGCTTGATAATTGGTATCAAAGTTCAGGTTCACTAACAGGTGGTTCAGATCTATGTAGTGTGTTTGGATTACAGGTTGCTCACAGGGGTTTCTGCAGGGATTTTTGTTTGAGTGGGAGAAGCAATGGCAGAAGAAAGTAAGTTGAGAATGGAAAAGTTTAATGGCAAGAACTACCAACATTGGAGAATGTAGATAGAGGACTATCTGTATCAAAAAGATCTCTACTTACCGTTAGGTGGGATTGCAAAGAAGCCCAAGGACATGGAGGATGAAGAATGGGAAGTTCTTGACAGAAAGGCTCTAGGGTCTATAAGACTGAGTCTGGCCTCCACTGTGATATCTAATTTGTCACAGGCAAAAACAATGGTAGAGTTGATGACTACGTTAGCAAATATGTATGAAAAACCCTCAGCTTCAAATAAGGTATATCTTATGAAGTAGTTATTTAATTTGCATATGAATGAAGGTGGATCTGTTTCTACTCATCTGAATGATTTCAATGGTATTGTGAATCAATTAAGCTCAGTAAATATAGTGTTTGATGATGAGATAAAAGCTCTTTTAATATTATGTTCTTTGCCTGAAAGCTGGCATGGCTTAGTAATGGCAGTAAGTAATACTGCATCTGCATCAAATATTTTGAAAGTAGAGGATGTTGTTAGTGTTATCTTGAATGAGGAAATATGCAGGAAAAGCACAGAAGAGGCATCCGGGAATGCTTTAAGTTTTGAGAGCAGGGGAAGGCAAAAAGAGAAGAGCAAGAAAGGCAGAGCAAGATCCAAGTCTAAGGGGAAAGGCAGATCTAAATCCAGAAATGGTAGGAAGCCACAATGCTAGAATTGTGGAAAGATGGGGCACATAAGCAGAGATTGTTGGTCAAAGCCTAAGGAGGACAATCAACACGAAGGAAAGGAAGAAGCCAAGATTGCAGGTATTGCACAGGATGCTTTAATTTTCTCTTTGCATAATAACATAGAATCTTGGGTATTAGATTTTGGTGCATCTTTCCATGCTACCCCTAACAGAGAATATTTCAGTGACTATATCCATGGAGATTTTGGAATAGTGTACTTAGGGGATGATGAGCCTTGTAAGATTACTGGCAAAGGTAAAGTGCAGTTGAAGATGCAGAATGGCAACACATGGGTGTTGAGAGATGTGATGCATGTTCCTAGTTTGAAGAGAAATTTGATCTCTGTAGGTAAGCTAGGTGATGAGGGTTGTACAGTAACTCTCACAGCAGATTCTTGGAAGGTGACCAAGGGTGCACTTGTTATGGCCAGAGGTAAGAGAGAAGGTACTCTCTATTTGTGTAATTGTGTTACTAACAAATCTCCTTCAGTTTTATCTACTTCAGATATGGATGCTAAATTGTGGCACTCAAGGCTTGGCCACATGAGTGAGAAGGGGATGTCAATTCTTAAGTCTAAAGGTATGCTTTCAGATTTGAAAAGTATGGATCTAAAATTTTGTGAGCATTGTGTATTTGGAAAATAGAAAAGGGTTAGTTTTCTCAAGACTGGGTCTACTAAGAAAAGGCAGAAGTTGCAGCTTGTTCACACAGACGTGTGGGGACCGGCTCAGGTAGCCTCTATTGGCAGATCACGGTACTATGTTACATTCATAGATGATGCCACAAGAAAGGTATGGATCTACTGTATTAAAAAGAAATTTGATGTTTTTGAGACTTTTAAGATTTGGAAAGCTATGGTTGAGAATGAAACAGGCAGAAGATTAAAGTGCTTGAGATCTGATAATGGCGGTGAGTTCTGTAGTCTTATGTTTAACTGGTATTGTTACACTCACAAAATTCGAAGGCAAAGGATGGTTCCAAGGACACCTCAGCAGAATGGTATTGCTAAAAGGATGAATAGAACTATCATGGAGCATGCAAGATGTATGAGATTGCATGCAGGGTTTCCCTTAGAGTTTTGGGTAGAAGCAGTTGACACCGTAGTGTACCTGATTAACAGAGGACCCTCTACAGCTCTAGATGGTGGAATTCTAGAAGAGGCATGGACAGGTGAAAAGGTAGATCTCTCATATCTCAAAGTTTTTGGTTGTGAAGCCTTTGTGCACATAGATAAGGAAAATAGAAAGAAGCTTGATGCTAAGTCTGTGAGGTGCACGTTTATTGGCTATGGCTCAGATGATTTTGGTTTCAAATTTTGGAATCTAGGAACTAACAAGGTAATCAGGAGTCGTGATGTTGTTTTCAATGAAAGAGTGATGTACAGTGATTAGATAAGGAAGCTAGATCAATCTGGGCAGAGCAATAGTGAATTAGACGAAGTTATGGTCCAAAATGAGCTCACGGAAAAAAGAAATAATCACTTACAGGAAAACACAGAGACCGACGTCGGCAGGTTAGGAACCGACGTCGACAGTACAAAAATTGATGTCGGTCATACAGAGACCGACGTCGACAGACCAGGCACCGACGTCGGCCAGGAAGAACCGGCGTCGGCCAGTAACAGGTCTACAGGTGGCCGAGGTCGGTCACTGTCAGAAAGTTTGGGTGGACAGATTGTTGAGAACGAGTCCAAGACACCCATCAGGAGGTCTGAAAGGGTAAGTAAGCCTCCAATTAGATATTCTCCTTCCTTATATTATTTATTGCTAACTGATGGTGGAGAACCAGAGAGTTTTGAAGAAGCATTACAGGTGGAGTCCAGGAGTAAGTGGGAGCGTGGCATGGTTGAGGAGATGGAGTCCTTAAGAGAGAACCAAACATGGGATTTGGTTGAATTGCTAGCTGGTAAGAGAACACTGAAGAACAGATGGACCTACAGGTTGAAGGAAGGTGAGAATGGATAGATGCGATATAAGGCCAGATTGGTAGTGAAAGGATTTGCACAAAAGCCAGGTATTGACTTTGGTGAGATTTTTTCTCTTGTTGTTAAGATGACTTCTATAAGGGTTGTATTGTCTTTGGTTGCTTTTGAGGATTTGCATCTCGATTAGCTAGATGTTAAGACAGCATTTCTTCATGGAGATTTGGATGAGGAAATTTATATGGAATAGCTAGAAGGATTTGAGGTCAAGGGTAAGGAGAAGTTAGTGTGCAGGTTGAAGAAAAGCTTGTATGGCCTCAAGCAAGCTCCTAGGCAATGGTACTTAAAATTTGATAGATTTATGACTGAGCACGGCTACAGTAGGTGTCAATCAGACCATTGTGTATATTTCAAGAGATTTGATAATGGTAGATATATTATTCTATTGTTGTATGTAGATGACATGCTGGTTGCAGGGTCTCACATGCAGGATATCTCTGAGCTTAAGGTGAAATTAGCTCAAACGTTTGCTATGAAGGATTTGGGAGCAGCGAAGAAAATCCTTGGTGTGAGCATTAAGAGAGACAAGAAAAATCATAGGTTGATATTGTCTCAGGAGGATTATGTGGACAAGGTGTTGAAAAGGTTCAATATGCAGGATGCTAAACCGGTAAGCACACCTTTAGCTGGACATTTTAAGTTGAGTAAAGAACAATGTCCTAATTCACATGAAGAGGTAGAGTACATGAGTAAGGTTCCATATTCTTCCATAGTAGGGAGTTTGATGTATGCAATGGTGTGTACTAGACCGGATATTGCCCAAGCAGTGGGAGTAGTAAGCAAGTATATGGCCAATCCAGGTAAGGAACATTGGAAAGCAGTTCAGTGGATCCTTAGATATCTGAGAGGAACCAGCAGTAGGCACTTATGCTTTGGAGGTTCAGATACTTCTCTACATGGCTATGTAGATTCAGATATGGCAGGGGATTTGGATGGCAGGAGGAGCACCACAGGTTATGTTTTTACTGTAGGTGAAACGGCGGTTAGCTGGATATCTAAGTTGTAGAAGGTTGTTGCCTTGTCAACTATAGAAGCAGAGTATATTGCAGCCACAGAAGCTAGCAAGGAGATGATATGGATGACATGGTTCATGGAAGAGCTTGGAAGGGAGCATGGGAGTTGCAGATTGTATAGTGACAGTCAGAGTGCAATCTATTTAGCTAAGAACTCAGCTTTTCACTCAAGAACTAAGCACATACAGCTAAGGTACCACTTCATACGGTAGGTATTGGAAGATGGTGAGTTGAAGCTGGAGAAAATCCATACAGACAAGAATCCTGCTGATATGCTAACAAAGCCGGTTACAAAGGAGAAGTTGAATCTTCATTCAACTTCTATTGGTCTTCATGATTGAGTTGAAGATGGAGGAGCTAGAAGATGTTGCTGTACAGGTACTGGTGCAGCTGGTTTATCTCCAAGTGGGAGATTGTTAGGGTGTGGAGCTAAAAGCTTCACCAAGGAGCAGACTTAAACAGGTTCAGGTCTACACAGACGCCGGCATCGATCAGGAGCGACCAACATCGGTCAGTTGCAGTTACAGAGGTGCCGACGTCGGCAGTAGGGTCAGCCGGCGATGGTCATAGGCGAATAGGCAGGAACCGATGTCGGTTACCTGTGTGTCCAGAAAGCAATTTCCGAGGACAGAAGCGAGTGTTTGCATGATGAGTTTGAGTTGTAGTCTCAAGCTCGCGTCTCTATTATTAGCAATATTATTTTTAGAGCCCTTGTTGAAGAGGCTTAACTGTTTGTCGTAAGAGCATGCTCAAGTTTCGTAATTCTATATGTAGGAAAGATCTTCTTAGCTTAGAATGTAGAATGTATCAGTAAGAGTAGAACATTGTGAATGTTTGAAGGACAGTACTGAGTTGCATCAATCCAGGTTATTGGATTTGATTGTACTTGAGAGAGAGCTCTTGAGGAATAGAGATCTAGTGAGAGATCTTGTGTGCATCTGAGAGAGGTGTGGAAGAACGAAGTTTCTTCATTGTATTCCTATTGTAAAGAGTTTCAATACAAGTTTTCAGGGTGTTTTCTTGTATATCTTGTTCTGTGCTATTTATCATTTCAGTTACTTATCTATCTGATTTATTTCTGCGTTTATTGCTTTCACAAGTGTAATCCATTGTTGGTTGATCCCCAACACTCCAAGCTTTTAGGAATGAGATAGTCCAACTCAAGAGATAATAATACCAAGGTAGGCCTTATCAAAAACAAAACCAAATCACCTATTTGTCCTTCAATAATTAAAATCCTCCTTATTAAAGTTTAAGATAAAATAGGCCCCCTTACTAAAATCAAGGATCCATAACTCAAGTTAAACCATATGTAACCATTGATTCTAATTTACCTTCCAGTTTAAGAGCTATTATTCCTCAAAACAATTTGATACAAGATTTAGGTTGGCATCCTTTTAATCTAAATGACACTTAAAACTAAGCCTTAGTATCATAAGATATTACTACACCAAATATGACACAAGAAGAGTTTAATCTTTAAGGAGGTCATTATCAAGAGATGAATATGTCATCCTAAGGAGAAGATCAACAAGTTTAAGGGTAGCCTAATGCCATCAATGTGAATTGGCAATTTGATGATCATAATGCATTCAATCAGATTAGTGAGAATAGTAACACAAGTGGTCAAGTTGTAGCTTTGACTAGAGATAAAAAAAGAGTAGTTGAGTTCCTAAAATTGTTCCCAAAAGTGTCAAGGATCAACTTGTTACCCCTCTAACATAGAAAAATCAGAATATAGAGGTAGTGAAGGTTTCCCAGATACCTCTCATTAGATAATAACTAATGGTTCACAAGGTATAACAAAAGTTTGATGGAGCCTCATTTAGAATAATAGATCAAATGAAGAAATAAAATGTTAGAATTATCATGTGGGATTACCTTGCTATTCTAGGGTAAAAGGACATGTTCATTCAAGAGCTTTTATCTCTCAAGGTGTCTCAATAACTAGTTTAGAAACACGGAGCTATGTTGGCTAATTTAAACTAGCCAATCAAGCAACTATATCAGTAGGTACATAACATGAGAAAGGTGGACAAAACTAATGTAAAATCAAATAAAACCCCTCCATTTTATCTCTATTTATTAGTTGGTGATTTCTTAGTCCATAATTGTATGGTAGATAGTGGAACTAGTAGCACTATCATACCTAAGTAGACTACATATAAGTTTAGTCTTGTCTATGATCCAAATACCAAATGAGTATTGCAATTGGATGGGTCACAAACAAAGACAATAGGCATAATAAAGGATCTAAAGTTGACATTATGTGTTTGCCCCAATGTGACTATTCAATAAGATATATTTGTAGTGGACTTACCTCCCTATTTTTCCATATGTCTATCAAGGGACTTTACCTAAAATATTGTAAGATATTTGTTAGATGATTGGACATATTTGATGTTTAAGACCAATTATGGTACTAAGACAACAATATGTTTTGAACCTATTGTAAGTTTTCATTTGGAGCCATATATGCCAAGTATGGTGAATACTAATTGTGTTATCTTAGATAAGGTACTAGAAAATAGTGAGGTGGAAACTGAGTCACCTCTGGATGGATTTTTAGATCTATACCTTGATGAATGGGCCTTTTATTTACATGAGTATGATCTATATAAGTTAATTAAATAAGGACTGGGTGTTTATTTCCTTTATGAAAATGATACATGAATTCTAGCCTTGATGAAAGATGATCAACCTAGTGATGGCTTGTGGCAACTATATTTTGATGGATCAAGGAAAAAACATGGCACTAGGGTTGGAATGATGAAAATTTATCCAAAAAATCAAAGGTATTTATCTTCTCTCAAATTTTAGTTTGGTTTCTCCAATAATGTTGCTAAATATGAAGCACTAGTACATGGTTTGCAATGGGAAAAAAAGATGAAGATCTGTACCTTACAAGTCTTTGGTGATAGTGAACTGGCAGTTTACAAAGTAAGAGGGCTTAATGTATGCAATAATCTATTTCTTAGGTCATATAAGCATAGATTATGGGACTTGCTTGAAGACTTTCAAGCTTTCAATATTTGTGCCATATCAAGAATTAAGAACAAACATGCAGATAGGTTGGCTACCATTGGGTCATAATTTAGTATCCTAGATGACATAAAGAATGAAAAGATTCAATCACACATCAAGCTGATTATAAGGCATTCTATCCTAGACAACCATGACAACTGGTAAGTATTTGAAGATGATTATTAGATTGTCAAATTTTTTTAAGGAGCTGAGTTCTCCTCAAGGAACCAAGATAAGCACTTGTAGTAGTATGGTGACCATCTTGTGTAATTGAAGACAAATAAGTTGTCTAAAGGGTTGGTCACCCTTGAGAACATATTCAATAGAGATGATGAATTAATAAAATAAAAGTTTGAATTGTCAACCAAGGAAGAATAATATACAAATGTGGAGATTGAAATTGGTAAGAGCTTAAGTTTGGACAAAGTTTGCATATCTTCAGAGAAGGAAATTTTTATTGAGTTATGTTCAAGTTTAGCATATATCTTTACATGATAGTACAGTGACCTTAAAGGATTTGATCCAAGTCAGGCTCAATATACCATTGAGTTAGAGGTTGAGACTATGCTAGTTGGACAAAGACAAAGTCATATTAACCCAAAGATTGAGACTTTGATGAGAGCTAAGCTACATAAGGTTATCAAGTCAACTATAATATTTCCAATTAAGCACTCAACTTGGGTGGCAAACCTTGTTCCATTACAAAAAAAGAATGGTGAAATAAGACTATGTGTTGACTCTTGTGACTTGAAAAAGGCCTCTCTTAAAGACCAATACCTATTTCCATCCATGGAAAAAGATTTAAAATTGGTTATAATATTACAAAAGTTCTCCTTGTTAGATGGCTATAATGGTTACAATTATATTTTGGTCAAACAAGAAGACCAATTCAAAACAATCTTCACCATAAAGTGGGGGACTTTTACATATAGAAAGATGCCTTTTAGTCTATCCAATGTTGGATCCACTTTTCATAAAGCCATGGATATGGAATTTTAGGGTCTCCTTAACATGTTTATACTTGTTTATTTAGATGAAATAACAATGTTCTCTGAGAGTGCAAGTGAACACATAATTCATCTCAAATAAGTGTTTGAAATATGTAGATAATTTGGGATGTATTTAAATCCCAAAAAGTGTGTCTTCTCTATTCATGAAGGTAGGATTTTTGGACATGCAATTTCAAAACATTGTACAAGTATAGATCCTGATAGGATATATTCAATTCTTGCACTTTCCTTACCTAAACATAGAAAATCCTTACAAAGCTTTTTAGGAAAGATAAATTTCATAAGAAGAAATATTTTAGAGTTTGCTACTTTAGATAGGCCACATATAAGAATGATAAATAAGGGTCAGAGTTCAGTTGGTCCAAAGAAGGAGTAAGAAGCTTTGAAGAAATCAAGAAAGTTATAGTGAATGCTCCTACACTTTTGAACCCTAATTTCACAAAGGGTTTATTCTTATACACCTATGCTAACATTGACATAATTTTAGGTATTCTCATGCAGCAAAATAAAGAGACTTTAGAGTAACTAATAGCATTCTTTAGTTAAGGCTTATAATAATATGAAACAAGGTACTCTTTTATTGAGAAGCATGTAATTTTAGTTATAAGATATATTAAGAAGTTTAGAAACTTTTACAATAATAAGATATATTTTATGGTTGCACATCCAAGTGTCAAGGATTTTCTCTTGAACAAGGATATAAATGACAAAAATCTAGTTGGATAACCAAGGTAATAGAGTATGATGTAGATATCAAGGTCACAAATCTAGTTAGAGGTAAAGGACTTTGTGAACATATAGCCCAAGAATTGCAAGAGGTTAATGGGGTGGTTATGGTATTAAATGATGAATACATGGAAATTAATTAGACCTCATCTTCCAACTAGTTCTAAGACATGGTAAAGTATCTCTAATATGGTGTTTATCCTTCTCATCTGACTCCTTTAAAAAGGTGATATTTTAGATTTTAGTCAATTCATTTTTTTCTTATTGATAGTGTGTTGTTCAAAAAGGATATCAATGACATGCTCCTAAGGTACATAGATCTAAGCCAAACATAGAAATTGCTTGAGCAGTTCCATGATGGACAAGGTGGTGGAGATTATTCAAAAATGATCATAACCCACAATATCATGAGAGATGGGTATTATTGGCCAAGCATATTTGGTCATTATCATGCATGGACTAGGAAATGTAGACAATGTGTTATGTTTGATGGGAAAGTTAAGATTATAGCCTTACTTATTCAACCAATTTCATTGAATCAACCCTTTGTCCAATGGGGATTAGACTTTATTGGTCTCATTAACCCCCTTCAGGCTTAGTACATAAGTGGATCCTAACTACCATAGATTATTTTACTAGATGGATAGAGGTAATAGCATTAAAAGAAGCCAATGAAACCAATGTGCTAAACTTCTATGAAGGTCTACTTACCAGATTTGGAGTCCCTTCAAATATTATATCTGACAATGCTATGGCCTTTATGGGGTCTAAGATTAGACAATGGGTAGTTTAACATAGTGTTTTTCTTAGTATCTCATCAAATTATTATCCTTAAGGTAATGGCCTTGATGAATCCACTAATAATAATTTGTTGAAGATCATCAAGAGTAAAATTGAAGATAATCAGAAGTCATGGCATCTCAACTTGAAGTTATCTCTATGGGTTGATAGGATCACTTATAAAATGTCAATATCTAATTCTCCATACAATCTAGTATATGGTAAGGAAGAAAGAATGCCCATTTATCTTGAATTTATTACTTTAGAACTAATGCATCAACTTGAGCTTTTGGAGAATGAGCTAATGGAAATTAGATATGCTAAGCTCATGGAGCTATAAGAAACAAGACATTAGTCCATGTTGGCTATGGAGGCACATCAAGCAATAATAAAGAGATATTTTGACAAAGGAGCTTCTTCAAGAAGTTTTTAATAAGGACATTTGGTCTTCAATTGGGATGAAAATAGAGCTAATCCAAGAAGGCATACAAAATTTGAATCTCTTTGGAGTGGTCCATACATAGTCTCCAGTTGTAAATCCCAAATGCTTTCCAACTCCTAAATATGGATGGTGAGGAGATTCCTATCCCAATCAATGGGATACATCTAAAACAGTGCTATTAAGGAAGATAAGTCCCCTTTACATAGTTATTTATTCTTGTTTTCCCTATGTATTGTTCTAACATGTTTTTTTTGGTCCCAAATAAGTGCTTTATAGCATAGTTGTTTAGTAGGTTAGTTGCCTTTGGTTTATTAGGTTAGTTTACCTTTTAATTTTATTTTTTCCCCTATTTGTTGGATTTATTTACCTTTGAATGTTAAGAGGATACCTTGTAGTCATGTAAATGGTCCAAGAGTCATAATATTCAAAGAATAAATGTAAATGGTTCAAGTTCTTAAGCATAAGAAACATGCTACCCAACCAAGTCACCAAAGATGTTGAACAAGTTTGGCCTACATATCAAATGTGCCTACATTAGATCAAGAAGTTAAACAAGAGCCTATTTGAAGAGTGACCCAATATTTCAAGGAGTTGACAAACCTCAAGTGGAAATCACATAACTTTTATAAAACTTTTGAAACACTTTAAATAGACTCAAATTGCAAATATGATGATTTTGAGGACCAGACCATCACTAGAACATCATGCAAGAAGGAACACAATAGTCTATTTGTGCATTTAATAAATGCACCTCAAAAAACCTTGAAAGATAGAACACTATAGCGACATGAATTCCTTCATGTTAGGATCATACTCTACAAGTTTCATGTCCACATGAGATTTCTAGCTCAATTTATAATCATTCAAAGTTGGATCCACAGCATAAGACATTCATGCGAGTGTCAAGTTTGAGCCATGTGAAATAGACATTTATATTCAAAAAGTCCTTAAATGTTTAAAGTTGATCAAGATATAATGGTATACATGAGCTTTCATTTTGAAAAAAAGATCTAATGGTTCCTGCTAGAATAAAACAAGTCAAAAGGTCCTTGGATTAAGAGCCTTAAAAAGATACAAGTTAGACAAGACCTAATGGTATGTATCTACTAGGTAGAGATCCAATGGTGTGAGCTTGATTCACAAGGAGGTTAGTCCAAGTAAATCTATAGCCAGTGTGTAATCATACATCTAGATTAATGGTGAGTGGTTACTGATAGGAAAGTGGGTCTAGGAAAATCTAATAATGGTAATTATTTTGTATATTTAGATTGATGGTGTGAGTTGAAAGTCAAAATGTCAAAAGATATTCAATGGTAGGAAATCAAAGGCTCCCATTCATTCATATAGTTTGATCCTATGGTGTGTATGAGGTCAAAAGGTCAATATTTGACAATGTATTTTTAGGACCAATATGAGTAAAGATAGTTTAGCACAATACAAATGGTTTGAGTTGGCAATCAATAACCAATGAACAAAGGGCAAATATAAAGAGCTTCCATTAAAGGTTGATGAACTAGTTTTTGACCTAGGCAAAAAAATCTTAAGGAACCATGTAGCCATTAGATCTTGGTCAAAAAATAGACATAGTCATAAAGTCAAGATGGTCAATAATAAGGATCTGTTGCCATTAAATTTCAATACTAGACCTCTAGTCGATAATTTAGAACTTGTCAACCCTGTTGTAGGGTTATTCTATTGACATGTTCATTGTTGTTATATGGAGGATCATTGTACATAGTAACTTCTTAGATATCATAGGGTTTTAGAGGTAAAATATGTCTTTTATGATGAATATAGAGATCGAAGATGGACTAATAGTGTTGAAATGAGATCAATTAGTCTAAAAATTTCCATGGATATTGCAACTATATGGAAACCAATAATTAGATTGGTTTTCATCTATAATAGAACCATGTTCAAGTTTTAACAATTACAATTGTAAATGTGATCATGAGAAACTATCTCATCTATCACATGGTCACATTTTCAATAAATAGGTACTAATGGCCACCCAAATTAGATGTGGCATAATTCTATTAGTTCCAAGGTATGAGAAGTTTGGTCCTCATCATTAGAATAGATAGATAATGACATGGAGCTCCAAGAAGGACACTAGGTGGATGGATAAAGAAAATAGGAATTCCAATCTTTTAAAAAATTTGTTCCTTATTGATAAGGTCATGATTCAAAAAATTCAACTTTGTGCTAATATATCACAGTTCCCTCTCTCTCTTCTTTTCTATATATCTTCCATCTTCTACCACATTTTAGGCTCTCAAAAAGTTTTAATACTCTAAAAAAGACTCTCTAGAATTTTTATGCAATAAATCTCTGATAATTTTAGAGAAAAGACTCTTATAAATTTTGACTTGCTTAGGCTATGCCAAAAATTTGAACTGTAACACCTTTTGATGCAATAAAAACTAAATCCCATCATTTTTCAAGCTAGATTGAAGTGTCTTATATGAATTCATGTACTATATTTAAGTGAATGTATGTTCCTTGTTTATGTCTAAGTTTTCTCACCTTCATGAAGTGCTTGATAATTTCTCACGAGTCATTCTAAGCAAAATTTATAGTTTATTATTTATCTTGGAAGTGGATATCTACCCTCTCATACTATTTTAATGGTTGGTCAATGCCTTATTATGAAATATTTATGTGGGAGTAATATTATTTGGTCTTGAATGTGTCTTGTGCAAAGTATAAGTATTTAAATTAATGGTACATCACCCCATTTTTACTTACTTTCATATATGGTTGTATCTCTGTATCTCTTTTCCAAACAAGTGTTAGATGAGATCTGGTTTAGGTGATAGATCTAGAAGGAAGCCAACCTTCTCTAGAGGTTTGACCCAAGTTTAGGTTACCCATAGCCTAGAGTCATTCCCATGTTGGAATATATTTGAGTAGGAGGACCTCAACAATCCCCATGCTCATCTAGGGTGAATTATAGGACACCAATAGTTACCATTAAACTTCTTAGTGTGTTTGGTGATAAAATTTGAATTTTGTTTTTTCTATCAAAACTCTTGAACTCGATTATAGATTGATAGGTCCAAGCATTTGGATAAAGAATCAAATCCATTCTTGAGATAAAAGTATTATCATTTGAATTCAAATTCAAACAACATGATCATGTTAATAATGTGATCATTTTATTAATGCAATCATTTTATTGTAAGAATAATAGCGTAGTCACTTACCTGTTGCTTTGCATAGCAAAGCATTTGAACATGTACATGAAGCCAATATTAAGATAAATTATAAGTTTAAATTTATATTGTTAAATTTATTTACTTATAATTTAAATTATTTTAGTATATATTATAAATTAGGGTTACTCTACATTTGATAGAGTTGGTCTCACAACTGCACACCTTAGGATGTGGAAAATAGTTTTTCAAAATCCAATATGGTCAGTGCTTAGGGATTTTTAGGTTATAAGTATTGAACCTAGTTATTTTAGGGCATAAATTTTGTAATTGATGTCCTTTTTTGGTAAACATATAGTCATTTTAAGGTTTTTATGCCTTTCAAATTGCTTCTTAACATTTCTAGGCGTCCTAGATTTGTCAAAACTAAAGTTTTCAAACCACTCATATTGAACTCTATCCAAAGTAGTGTGATTTGGTTGGAATAAATCACATTGATGACTTAAACATATTTAAAAACCACTTTATGTTAATTTCACTTGTTCATCATCCATCCCTCATCCCTAATCACTTCCTACTCATCCCTCATCACCCCTAATCACTCTCTCATCATTCCTCATTATCCCTAATAACTCCCTCATCAACCCTCACTATCCCTAGTCATCTATAATCACTCCCTTATCATCCATAATCACTCCTATATTTACCTTCACCATCCCTCACCATCCCTAATCACTCCCTCATCATCTTTAATCATTATGTCCTCATCCCTCATCATCCCTAGTTACTTATTCATTATATGTCATCATCCTTAATCACTCCCTCATTATACCTCATCACATATAATCACTCATTTATCATCCCTAATCACTCTCTCATTTATAATCACCATCCTTAATCATCCCTAATCACTCCCTTATTGACCCTCACTATCCCTCACCATCCCTAATCACTCCCTTATTGACCCTCACTATCCCTCACCATCCCTAATCACTCCCTCATCAAATCACATAAGTATATACTCTAAATGTATAATTAATTGAAATAACATGTTGTTTAATATATTATAATAAAATTTAAATCTTTTTTAAGACTTATGTTGTCAATACACATTCGTGATAGTCAATATTATTAATGAATGAATTGGATGATCTTCCAAATTTATAGTCAAGTAACAAAAGTAATAGGATAAAATAGAGTCTAAATTTTAGTTCATCTAATTATATTTGTTGTGAAACTGACTAGATAAAACTTTATTTGGTTCTACCTTTGGTAGCTTGGTTAAAAGGATAAAACTTAAACACAATTCTCTTGTATAATTTTCTAATTTTGAGAAGATTTGAATCAATGCAAAGTTATTTGGTGTTTCCCATTCTTGTATAGCTTGAATCTTAGTCAAGTTCACACATGCACTCCTTTGAGTGTAATTTATCCCAAGTATTTTATATTTTGAATGGAAAATGAACATTTATTCATGTTATCATAAAACTTTGTTACTGCAATATGTGAAACACTATTTCAACATGGTGTAGATGTTCATCCCATGTTTTCTAAAGATTAGGATGTCATCAAGGTAAAATAAAAAAGAAACATAGTCAAAGGGCCTAAAAATGTTGTTCAACATCTCAATGAATGATTTTGATTCATGAGTTAATCTAAAAGGCATAACCAACTAGTCAAGCAATCCTTTCTTTATTTTTAAGACTATATTCCAAATGTCTAGAGGCTAAACATGAATATTATGATACCCAAATTTAAGATCAATTTTGGAAAATAATTATACACTATGGATATGGAATAAAAATGCCTTAATATTTATGTGAGGAAAATATTTATTTACTTTAATCTTGATAATACTTTTTTAATCAATTCATAAACTCATTTACCATCCTTCTTTGGTTTAAGCACAATTGGGCTTTTGCAAGGCAATTATTTGGGCATGATGTGTCCATTATCGATGATCATGGATATACAACTTGATATATTCATTATATATAAATTATATTTTATACAAAGAGGTTTCAAGTAGAGGCAGTTAAGGGATCAAATAAATAGTATTGTTTAGTGTACAATATGTAGGAATTTATTTAGGTGACTAAAAGATATCTTTGTATTCGTCTAGTTTATGGTTTAATTATTTTGTCTTTATTATTGGTGGATAAATTTCACTATGATATGGTGCCAAAAAGATGTTATCACATTTATTTCTTACCATAAAGAGTATACTTATTACTATAACTAACAAGATTCTTACACTTCTTGGCATTAATGATTGAAAGCTTATGAACTAACTATGATATACGGTATTTTAGATCATGAAAATCTATCACAACATTTCAAGGATTTAATTCATAGACTACATATAAATGGTAAATATATGGTTGAACACATGTAAAAAATCACATAACTCTAATGGTGAGATGTCACAAAGGATTACATCTTTAAAAAAGTTTGATTTTATATACTAGGTGACACTACTAGGTGATACATTTCTCAAGGTCTACACGAGACCATACACTAGCATATGGTTATGGATGGTGCATAAATATCAATTTTTGAAATTATGCTTTAGGAGAATTAAATTATTATAAATTACATTGGAAATGATCAAGTGTATTATTTCACCATTGATCTACATTTTTTTTAAATGAAACAATATTTTTAATTCATATGATTTCTTGTTGTGGGAAGTAAAGATATTTTTAGTACCAACCATATCATTGGGTTCATAATCTATTATCTACTTACATTTTTATAGTGATAGATAAATTGTACCCACTTTTAGAGTTGTGAAATTAGAGACCTCATAGTGTGACACTCTTTATTGGATTGAACATTGAATTTATGAATTAAGCACCACTTTCCAATCTTGGACTAATTGTTCTAATCATTTGAACATTATTTTCCAATCTCTGGTATGATGACTCAGTCAATAGACATACAAATAGAAGGATTTTAATGTAATTATTCAAATCATTAAAATTTCCTCATATGGAAAGCAATTGTTAGGTTTTATAAAATCATGTAGCTTGGTGATCCTCATATTTACCACCTATTTTTGGTGTTATGGTGGTTTTAATTACTTCTCTTTTTCTAGCAGATCTTTAATTGTGAATCACATAATTTATAATAAGTCTATATTTTTTCATAGGTGATAAATATTTATGTTTTAAATTTGAATATATATAATTTTAATCACTTATACTAAGTCCATATACTCAAATCTCCACTTATAACTCCTAGAATTGTTAAACCCTAAAAAAAATAGCCATACAAATATTATATAGAGTGATTAAGGATGAGGAGGGATGAGAATGGGTTTGGTAGAGATGATGAGAGAGTTATTAGGGATGATGAGGGATGGTAAGGATCAATGAGGGAATGATTAGGGAGGATGAGGGAGTGACTAGGGATGATGAAGGATGGTGAGGGTTAATGAGGTAGTGATTAGGGGTGATGAGGGATGAGGAATAAGTTATTAAAGGTGATGAGGGATGATGAAGTAGTGATTAGGGATGATGATGGATGGTGAGATTCAATAATGGAGTGATTAGGGATGATTAAGGAGTCATTATAAATGATGATGAATGGTGATGGTCAATAAGGGAGTAATTAAGGATGATAATGGATGAAGAGAGAGAGAGTGATTAGGGATAATGAGGAACAATGAAGTAGTGATTAAAAATGATGAGAGAGTTATTAAAGATAATGAGGGAGTGATTAAAGATTATAAGGGATGGTGAAGGTCAATGAGGGAATGAGTAGGGATGATGAGGGACAAGGAGGGAGTTATGAGGGATGATGAGGGATAATGAGGGTCAATGAAGGAATAATCAAGGATGATGGAGTGATTAGAGATGATGAGGGATGAGTAGGAAGTGATGGAGTGATTCGAGATAATGAATAATGAGGAAAGAGTGATTAGGGCTGATGAGGGATGATTAAGAAGTGATCAAAGATGAGAGAGGGATGATGAAAAACTAAAATTAGCATAAATGTTGGAAATATTGTTATTGATGTCAAAGATATAGCATTGGTGATAAAGGCCCCATAACATTTCATGATGTTTCTAATATTCATATCTTAGCTAACGTGTATTGATATTTATTTAATATTAATGAATATATTTTTGGTTGCATAAAAATTAAAAAGAAGGCCCATGGAGAAGTCAAAGAGTCACAGGGTAAAGACAAAAGAGGAATGGGATGCATTTTCCCATGAATAGTCATCTTGAGGAATTCTAAGAGCCACCAAGTGAAGACAAAAGAGAGTATGGCATATTTTTCCATAAAGAGTCACCTTAAGAAATTTGAAAGGTCACTAAGATAAAGACAAAAGAGGAAAGGATGCATTTGCTTATGAAGGGTCACCTTGTGACTTTTCAAATGTAAGGATACGAAGGGTCATGCAAGTTTGGCACCATTTTACATGAGGATTTAATTGTCATAAAGGGTGAATGTCAAAGGTCATTTGGAAATCTATAAATGAAGGCTTGAGAATCCATTTGTAATATTCAAGAGAGTGCATGGTTTTGTAATTATTTTATATAAGAAAAGAGAAGAGAAAAATGAGAGATATTGTAGAGTTCTATCATTTGTTTAGTAAGAAACGTTGAGAGATAATTGTGTTTATCAAAGTTATTCCTAGAATATAGATAATGTGAGTGCAATGGAGACGTGATCACACAAGTTGAAGCAAGTGCACACCACATAGATGCTAAAGCAATTTGAAAATAACACAAGTAGATAAATTACACAAGACAAAATGGAGAAAACCAAATACTGATTAGCATGAGATGGCCAAAGTGAGGAATACATATAGGAGAGTATGTAACTCCTCCACAAAAGGTGGACAAAGCACCCCAAGAATAGACAGTAACTCCTCCATGAAAGGTGGTGACAAGGTGTTAAGAATAGAGAAGTAACTCCCATCAAGGGAGTTACTTATGACACTTATGACACTTCTATGACACACACCTCCACATAAGCTAGCGTATCACACAAATGTAGGAAAACTCCATGTACACAGGAAATATAATTTCCCTAATTAATAAATAGGGAAAAATAAAAACCTACACTAATACCCCCCCATAAGCACAACTTAGTTGGGCAGTGTGGAAATAGAAAATGGGTCCCGACAACTAGGGCTGATGAGGTACCCATGTACAAATGCAATCTCCCATAAGATAGAGAAAAGGAGAAAACTTGTAAGAAAAAATCCCCCCCCCAAAAAAAAGAGAGACATAAAAGAAAGAAGAGGTTAGAAGGCCCCCCTGAAGATGATGCTATTGTAGATGTGGACCACACCCCAAGAAGAGCTCATAGATGAATGAAATTGCTCTTAGTGAAAGGTTTGGTGAAGATGTCTATAACCTACTCTAAAGACTGGAAAAATATCAAGTCAATGACCTGACTATGAATAAGCTCCCAAATGAAATGCATGTGAATCTCTATGTGCTTGGTCTATTGGTGCTAAACTGGATTCCTACAAATCTAAATGGTACTCTAGTTGTCACAATAAATGATGGTGGGCTACCTGATAGGAATGCCAAACTCAAAAAGTATCCCCTAAAGCCAAATAGCCTTAATAGCTACATTAACAACTCCCCTGTACTCTGCCCCTATGGATGATATAGCAATAACATTTTGCTTCTTGCTAGATCAACTAATAGGAATAGAACCTAGAGAGAAACTGTAACCAAAAGTGGACTTGTGAGTCTGTGAATCGCTAGCCCAATCTGAATCTGTATATCCAACCAATTCAACCTCTATGCCAAATCTATAATGAATCTCATATCTATGTGAACCCTGTATGTAGTGCAAGATCCTCTTAGCATCTTTTCAATGCAGCTCTTGAGGATCCTACATAAATCTAGAGACAAGTCCCACTGCATATGATATGTTGAACCTGGTGTGAGTTAAGTAGATGAGACTACCAACAAGTTGTCGATACTAAGTGACATCAACCAATTGTGAAGAACAATCAGCCTCAAGCTTGAATTCTGATAGAAAGGGAGTTGGAGATGGCTTGCAATCAGCCATGTGAAACTGAGCCAATAAGTCAAGAGCATACTTAGGCTGTGTAAGAGAAATCCCTAAATTTAACTGTGAGATCTCCATGCCAAGGAAGTAGTGCAACAAACCCAAGTCTATCATGCCAAATCTATCCTAAAGAGATGCCTTCACCACTACAATAGCTGATGAAGAACTCTTGGTGATCAAAAGGTCATCAACATATAGAACCAAAATCAAGAGTGAATCATCCTACCACAAGAAGTAGACATTGGGATCAGAATGGCACCTAGTGAAACCCACTATGAGAAGGAAGGAATCCATCTTGGCATACCAAGCCTGAGGGGCCTATTTGAGGCCATAGATAGATTTTCTAAGTCTGCATACTAAGGAAGAATCCTGAATAAATCCTAGCGACTGCTTCATGTATATCTCCTCCTCTAGGTCTCCGTGAAGAAAGGCACTCTTCACATCCATCTAATGCACATCCCAACCATGTGTTATGGCAATAGCCAAGGTGAGTCAGATAGAAGTCATCTTTGCAATGGGTGCAAAGGTCTCTGAGTAGTTAATGCCTGCCACCTATGAGAAACCCTTGGTGACCAATTGCACCTTGTACTTATCAACTGACCCATCTACTTCAAACTTGGTCTGATATATCCACCTACATTGAACCATATTTCTTTCCTTAGGAAGTGAAGTCAAATCCCAAGTGTGATTTTTGATTATGGAAGAATATTCTTCCTCCATAGCACTATCCCACTCAGGTACCCCAGATGTCTCTCAAAAAGTCTATGGATTTGAAACTAAAGCAAAGAAGGCATGTAGATCTCTCTAAAAATCCCCCTAGTACGTATGTCATTTGTGAGATCTCCTGCCCAAGTGCCAACCCTATCAATTGTCTATTTGGCCCAAAGTGGCTTAGAAGTGGGCGAGTCAGGTGTTAACTCCTTATCCTTTAACTAACTAGAGGTGGATGACATTACATCACTATCCTCACTATTTAAACTCAAAGAAGAAGAAGATGTCTCTGGCTCAAGAACCTGTTGTGGTTGATCTAAATTTGATGAGGAATCATCATGAAGAAGTAGATCCAATGAGGGAGAAGAAGTGTCAAGTGTTGAGTCTCTAAGACTCTCTTGAAATTGGGCACTTCTCTCGATGAACAACTCATGAGTGACTGGATCTAGAAGGTGATATCCCTTAATACCATCCATATATCCTACAAAGATGTAAGGCTTGGAATGACATTCTATAGCTTTGCATTTCTTCTTTGGAATGCCAGCCATGGCTGGGGATCCAAAAACTCTAAGGTGCTCAACATCAGGTTTCCTTTTATGCCAAGCTTCAAAGGGTGTTATCCCTTTCAAAGCTTTATGAGGAACCCTATTTTGAATGTAGCAAGCACAATTGATGGCTTTGGCCCAGTACTATGGTGCTAAGGATTTGGAGTGAATCATATAGCTACCTATCTCTTTCAAGAACCTATTCTTGCGTTCAGTTACCCCATTTTTTGAAAGACTGTAAGTGACTGTGCACTACAAATCAATCCCCTCTGTGGTGCAAAATTGCTTAAACCTGATGCTGACATACTCCCCTCCATTATTAGTTTGAAGATCCTTGATGGATTTCTCACTCTATTTCTCAACAAGAGCCTTAAAGTCTAGAAAAATTTCAAACACTTCAAACTTTTATTTGAGAAAATATATCCAAGTGTACCTAGAGAAATCATCAATGAAAGTGAGGATGTACTTGGCCCTTGTGAAAGATGGTTTAGGAAAGGGTCCTGATACATCACTGTGGACTATCTCCAAAGGTTGTGATGCCCTCCAAGCTTTGCCTTTGTCAAATTTTGCTTCGGGATGCTTCCCAAGGGAACACCCCTCGCAAAGTCCTTTTGAGAATTAGACACGAGGCAAGCCAATGACCATGTCATTTTTGTAAAGTTGCTCAAGGTAGTGATACTTAAGGTGGCCAATCATGCCAAAATTTGATAACTCCATCTGAATGAGTCAGCAATGCTATTAGAGAAGAATTTGATGCAAAATATGAGAAGGTGTATAACCTAGCTTGGTGATCTGCCCTACCCACTGCCATTGTAGTATCACTATGCAACTCCCTAATAGCTACTAAATTTGGTGAAAACTCAACTCTCATGCCCTGACCAATGTGAGTGATTTGGTACACTGATAGGAGATTGGTTGAAATAGAAGGAACATTTAGAACATTATTGAATGTTCCTCCTTCTATTTCAACTGACCCTCTCCCTGCAATAGAAACTGATGTGTCATCACCCAAACTAATTGAAGTCATGTTACAAGGCTCTAAAGATGAAAAATTAACTAGTGAAGAGCCCATGTGGTGAGAAGCACCCAAGTCAATGACCCATGAAGATGTGGAACTTATTGTAGCTATAAGGGCCTTGCCCTTTTCTTTCTCCTTACCCTTGCCTTTTGCCTTGGTAGAATCTTGGGTAGATGAATTTTGCTTGATGGACTTAGGAACACCTATGTTGTTCTTCTCTAAAAGATGAGTTAGGTGATCTATTTATTTATTCATGCATTTATGTTCATCATGCCTTGTCTTTTTAAAATAGGTACACTTAACATTCTCCTTCTTAGGTTTAGCATTGGAGGATGAAGACTCAGTGTTGTTTTTGGCAGGATTGGTGTTTTCTTTCTTCTTCTCTTGGTCCTTGTTCTTTTTCTTCTTCTCCTTTGTTGAAGTCTTGTCCTTACCATTTCTAGCTATCAAAGCTTAGGGTTGAGTAGAATTCACTGTGCCCATTTGAATTAGCTTATCTTTCTCCCTAGTCATGTTGGCAATGAATGAATCCAAAGAAGGCATTTTCCATATAGTGCCAAGGGCACTTTTTATGGCATGGAAAGTGGAGACAAAGACTGAATGGCTTGGACCAAACTTTGTGAGAATAGAAAGAATAAGTTGATCATCTTTCTTCTCTATCCCTCATTATTTCAATTATAATCTAAGGGCCTTAAACTTAGTGAAGAAGTCCTATAGGGTGTCAAAGTTGCTAGGACTTAGGCTTATGAGTTCGTTTTCGAGCTCATGACCTCTCATCTCATCAAGCTTTTCAAATAACTTTTCTAAGGTGTCCCATATGTCATTAGGATTCTGGGAGGATTATAAATGGAAGAGAAGTTTTGGAGACAGAAAAGCTCAGTAATCCATAGGCTTCATCACTACGATTGTACCACTTGACCTTTTCAGCATCAGTGTTGGGTTTTACTTCAATACCCATGGCGATCCTATACAACCCTTTGCTTCTAAGAGTGATTGACATTTTAACCTTCCATTAATGATATTTGAAGGGTGTTAGGGGTTTAAGTTGACAAGAATCTATTTTTAGCTGAATTTAGGTGAAGTTGTGTTGATTGCAAGTTGTGAAATTATACAGAAAGAAGAATGAAAGCAAAAATTTGCAAGTTGTGAAAAATAATCACACCCCCCCAAAATATTGAGTCCCCCTCAAATATGCAAGTGCATGCTTAAAAATATGTCAGACTCAGCTGAGAATGTGTCTTAGAGAAATTAGTGCAAGATTAAAGCAGATAGGATGTTAGACACAGCCGAAAATGCGTCTTGAGAGACCCAAATTTTTGGCACTTTATAAAATAGTGTATTTTTTAAAAATAACAAGCCTACGCTATGTATAATTGAATTACAAACACTTTTGTAAAAAATGTCACCCAAATTTGAGCTACTGTTTGCAAGATATTAAAGGTTCAATTTTCCCGTAAACTAGTGTTTTTGTAAAAAAACACTAAAACATTAAAAACTGCCTATTATGAGAGAGAAAGTGGCCTTCCAACCACTCATTAGATTCATCACAGAATGAGGAATCCAAATGAGGTTTGTGTGAGGGGGAATTGGCATCTTGCCAACTCGGGCCTCACCCTTCGTCTTCGACAGGTGAAGATACAAGTTTTAATTGCAAACCCCCAAATTACAAAACTGTCTATAAAACTAAATATTTAGTCAAATTGACTAATTTTTGTTTTTTCAAGTCAATTTTAACTAAAAACAAATGAATCATAGACAGAATGATGAATGCCACGTGTCCAAGGGGTGCCACATGGGACGCTAAGCAAGGAAGGGGTGCCAAAAAATGTACAAGGTAGAATTTTAACTCAGAAAAGACAAAAAATAAATGTGCAAACTTGTTGGACATTGTACGGCCTGCTTGGCACCTTGATGGGCAAGAAAATAAGCTAGAATATGCTGAATTCAATGCACAACAGGTCTGGGCAGAAGAATACAAGAAAAATGCACCATATTCACAAAAAAATAGCCCTGTTTTGGATGCCGTACAGTTGATGGCATGGCTGGAAAGGACTTTTGCTGTTGGAACTAAAGTTGCTTAGAGTTGCTCCTCCCTTTGCTCCTTGCAAACAACAATGACACCCAGGCTAACTGTTGAACCAGCCCCTGAAGTGAAGACAACCAAGACACCCAAAGGACAAAGATTCTCAAGAAAACGATACCAGAAATATATTTTATTATTATTTTAGATCAGATCTAAAAAATAAAAAACAAAGAGAACTCCACTCCTCTTGATTTCAAAATAATCTAAAAGCATAACTATACACACAATTACCATTCTTGCTCTGATACCATATCAGAGTTGTTGCCAGAATCTGGATAATGCGAGTGTAATGGAGACGTGATCACACAAGTTGAAGCAAGTGCACACCACATAGATGCTAAAACAATTTGAAAATAACACAAGAAGATAAATTGCACAAGAAAAAATGGAGAAAACCAAAATCTAATTAGCATGAGATGGCCAAAGTGAGGAATAATTATAGGAGAGTACGTAAGTAACTCCTCCACAAAAGGTGGACAAGGCACCCCAAAAATAGACAATAACTCCTCCATGAAAGGTGGTGATAAGGTACTAAGAATAGAGAAGTAACTCCCATCAAGGGAGTTACTTATGACATTCTTATGACACCTATGACACATCTATGACACACACCTCCACATAAGCTAGCCTATCCCACAAATGTAGGAAATCTCCATGTACACAAGAAATACAATTTCCCTAATTAATAAATAGGAAAAAATAAAAACCTACACTAATACCCCCCATAAGCGCAGCTTAGGTGGGTAGTGTGGAAATAGAAAATGGGTCTCGACAACTAGGCTTGATGAGGTACCCATGTACAAATGCAATCTCCCATAAGATAGAGAAAAAGATAAAACCAGTAGGAAAAACTCCCCCCCAAAAGAGAGACATAAAAAAAAGAAGAGGCTAGAAGGCCCCACCTGAAGATGCTACTATTGTAGATGTGGACCACACCCCAAGAAGAGCTCATAGATGAATGAACTTTCTCTCAGTGAAATGTTTGGTGAAGATGTCTGCAACCTGCACTAAAGACTGGGAAAATATCAAGTCAATGATCTAACTATGAATAAGCTCCCAAATGAAATGCATGTGAATCTCTATGTTCTTAGTCCTCTGGTGCTGAACTAGATTCTTGCAAATTTTAATGGTACTCTAGTTGTCATAATAAATAATGGTGGGCTGCCTGATATGAATGCCAAACTCAGAAAGTATCCCCTAAAGCCAAATAGCCTCAGTAGCTGCATTAACAGCTCCCCTATACTCTACCTTTGTGGATGATATAACAATAGCATTCTACTTCTTGCTAGACCAACTAATAGGACCAGAACCTAGAGAGAAACTGTAACTAGAAGTGGACTTGCGAGTCTATGCATCACTAGCCCAGTCTGAATCTATATATCCAACCAAGTCAACCTCTATGCCAAATCTGTAATGAATCCCATATCTATGTGAACCCTGTATGTAGTGCAAGATCCTCTTAGCTACTTTCTAATGCAGCTCATGAGGTTCTTGCATGAATCTGGAGACAAGTCCCACTGTATATGATATGTCGAGCCTAGTGTGAGTCAAGTAGATGAGACTACCAACAAGTTGTCAATACCGAGTGGCATCAACCAATGGTGAAGAACAATTAGCTTCAAGCCTGACTCATAATAGAAAGGGAGTCAGAGATGGCTTGCAATTAGCCATGTGAAACTGAGCTAATAAGTCAAGAGCATACTTAGGCTATGCAAGAGAAATCCATGAATCTGACTATGAGATCTCGATGCTAAGGAAGTAGTGCAAAAAACCCAAGTCTGTCATGTCAAATCTATCTTGAAGAGATGCCTTCACCATTGCAATAGCTGATGAAGAACTCCTAGTGATCAAAAGGTCATCATCATATAGAACCAAAATCAAGAGTGAATCATCCTACCACAAGAAGTAGACATTGGGATCAGAATGGCACCTAGTGAAACCCATTGTGAGAAGGAAGGAATCCATCTTGGCATACCAAGCTTGAGGGGCCTGTTTGAGGCCATAGATATATTTTCTAAGTTTGCATACTAAGGAAGAATCTTGAACAAATCCTAGTGGTGCTCCATGTAGATCTCCTCCTCTAGGTCTTTGTGAAGAAAGGCACTCTTCACATCCATCTGATGCACATCCCAACCATGTGCTATGGCAATAGCCAAGGTGGGTTGGATAGAAGTCATATTTACAACAAGTGCAAAGGTCTTTGAGTAGTCAATGCCTGCCACCTGTGAGAAACCCTTGGCGACCAATCTCGCCTTGTACTTATCAACTGACCCATCTACTACAAACTTGCTCTGATATATCCACCTACATCGAACCATCTTTCTTTCCTTAGGAAGTGAATTCAAATCCCAAGTGTGATTTTTGATTAAGAATATTCTTCCTCCATAGCACTATCCCACTCAGGTACCCCAGATGCCTCTTGAAAAGTCTGTGGATCCAAAACTGAAGCAAAGAAGGCATGTGGATCTCTCTAAAAATCCCCCCTAATATGTTTGTCATCTACGAGATCTCCTGCCCAAGTGCTAGCCCTCTCAAGTGTCTGTTTGGCCCAAGGTGGCCTGAAAGTGGGTGAGTCAGGTGCTAACTCCTCATCCTCTGATTGACTAGAGGTGGATGACACTACATCACTATCCTTGCTATCTGAACTCAAAGAAGAAGAAGATGTCTCTGGCTCAAGAACCTACTATGGCTGATCTGAATCTGATGAGGAATCATCATGAAGAAGTAGATCTAATGAGGGAGAAGAAGTGTCAAGTGTTGAGTCTCTAGGACTCTCTTGAAAGTGGACACTTCTCTCGATGAACAACTCATGAGTGACGAGATCTAGAAGGTGATATCACTTAATACCATCTAGATATCCTACAAAGATGCAAGGCTTGGATTGATGTTCCATAGCTTTGCATTTATTTTTTAGAATGTAGGCCATGGCTGGGGATTTGAAAACTCTAAGGTGCTCAACATCAAGTTTCCTTTTATGCCATGTTTCAAAGGGTGTTATCCCTTTCAAAGCTTTATGAGGAACCCTGTTTTGAATGTAGCAAGCACAATTGATGGCTTCAGCCCAGTACTATGGTACTAAGGATTTGGAGTGAATCATATAGCTACCCATCTCTTTCAAGAACCTATTCTTGTGTTCTGTAACCCCATTTTGTGAAGGACTGTAAGTGACTATGTGCTGCAAATCAATTCCCTTTATGTTGAAAAACTGCTCAAACCTGATGCTGACATACTCCCCTCCATTATCAGTTCAAAGAACCTTGATGGATTTCTCACTCTATTTCTCAATAAGAGCCTACACTAAATTGTACATAAGAAATACAATTTCCCTAATTAACAAATAGGGAAAAATTAAAACCTACACTAATAGTGTTTTATACACAAGAGGGGTTAGTGCTCTTGTGGGTTGGTGCTCACAAATCTTTGCAAGGGGTTGGTGCTCCTATGGATTTGTGCTCATAAATAGTTGTTATGTTGGTTCTTGATAAAGGGGTTGGTGCTCTTACAAGTTGGTGCTTATGAAATTTGTAATTTGAGTTGGTGCTCATTCATATACTTGAGATTTTTCTCCATGATTTTTCCCACTTTGGGTTTCCACATAAAAATATGGTCTCTCTCTCTCTCTCTCTTATGTGCTGCATTTTATTGTTTCAATTTTATTGCATATCTTGAATGTGTGATTAAGTGGATTAAAGAAAATAAATTAGATTAAGTTTAAAAGATATATTATATACTGATTCCCCCCCCCTCTTAGTATATTTCATGCTTAATAATAAAGTGGTCATTTGATGTGTGCAGGTCATTAATGTGACCTATGTTACTACAATCACACCACTTTTAATCAATTTCAAAGTGAGTATTTTGAAAACTTCAATTTTAACAAACCCAAGACTCCTAGAAATGACAGGAAGCAATGTAGAAGGAATAAAGACCTAAAAAATGACTATATGTTTACACAAAATAGACATCAATTGCAAATTTATTATCTGAAATCCCTAGGTTCAATACTTAGACCCTGAAAATGAATAAGTATTGCCAAGATTATATTTTTAAAACTATTTTCCACATCATAAGGTGTGCAACTATGAGACCAACTCTATCAGATGTAGAGTGACCTTAATTTCTTATGTTTACTAAAATAAATTTAAAGTATAATATACTTAAAATTTAGAGTAATAAATATAAGCTTCAACTTAAGATTGGATTTATGTACATGTTTAAATGTTTTTGTATGTAAAACAATAGGAATGTGATCACATTATTGATTTTAAAATAATGTGATCAAATTATTAACATAATTACATTATGTATTAATGCAATTGTGTTATGGCTTGGTAATTACCAAGCTGTAATTTAAATAACACACTTATGTATTAATATGATCGTGTTATGGGAATTGTTCCCCAAATCCATGCACATACCCATATATCACATTGGATTTGAGATTTTTTTCAATCTCTTTCTTCTTACAAAGGGCATATCCCCAAAAATTGATAAATATTACAAAAATTCATGAGATTTTTTTCAATCTTTCTTCACCTTTTTTTGAAGGTTTGGGTTCTTTACAAAGGGCATATCTCAAAAAATTGAAAAATAGTACCAAAATGCACATTTATTTAATTTTTGTGATATTTGAATTTGTCAACATCTCTCAAACATCAAACACATATATCCATAGCGATCCTCTACTAACCCCTACATAATCTAGTCATCTAAATTGTGTATGAATTCTCTAAATGCTTTGTGATGCCTTCACCAGAAAGAATTATAACATATCAAAGACATTTATAAATGAAATGACATAAAATCATATGAAAATGATCCCCATGATGTTGCAAATGTGTTTTTTGAATTTTAATAATGTATAATCTACACTTGGCAATATACTAAAAATATGCATGTGAATGTGTATATCTCACATCCAACTACTCATTCCACAACTTATTTTGTAAATAATGTTTGAAATGGATCTTAAACACATGTCATACAACACATATTTATCAAAATACACTTGTATACACATAATTTTTATATTATAAACTTGATAACATCATTTTTGACCTATTATTAACATATATGACTTGTGCATATACATATGAATTTTGCACACCTTTTTCCTTATCCATTGACCAATCTATGGACTTAACCGTATTATATTTCTATAATTTATATATAATATCTCCATAATATGTGTCATAAATGAACTATCATCTTAATTAAATTATCAACATATTTCATATCACTATTTTCTCCATCACAAACAATGCCATAATGTTTTCAGTTACCAACAATGTCTGCCTTCACTTGCAGTGTCCCAAGTTCCTTAAATAGATATTTTAAAAATTAAAATCCATATATTTAGGCATACCACATGTTTTTAATGTTATTTATGGGGGGAAACTACCCAAATAATCTTCTATATACACACATCAAGTCTAAGGACATTTTTATCTAAAGGCATTTGGCATTCACTTGCACATTGATAATTACATTTAAAAATCCTTTAATCATTATTTTAGAGAATCTAAATCTAAAAATACCTCAAATTAATAGTCCCTAATATAATTTTGAACACCTAAAGTAATGTCAAATTTATATATTATCAAGAGTAAAAATCCAAAGATATCTATTACACTATAGAAAATCACTATTGAGCATGCATACACATAGGAAAGAGAAATACATGATGTTTGGTCCCTTTTCAAAGTATTGGAATGTAGGTAATGCTCAAAAAATCTATGAGTTGTTTTTGGGTTATCCAATCCATATTTATAAACTCTTTTTTTAGGTAAAGTAAGTGTCAAAAGTGGATCTAAGATTTCAAGAGAAAGGCAAACAAATTCAAAATATGCACATAAGATTGAGGGAGATAAATTACTTAATAATAATAGATATGAATATAGATACATAAAGAATAGAAATACACATGCACAATAAGAAGACCAGATTTGATGTGGTTTACCCAATGTGGGCTGCATCCATCGAGAAACACTTGCTTAGATTTTATTACAAACCACAAGAGTAAAATCCACTCTTAGATTTATCTTCTCATAATTACAATGCACAAATATTATTTAGAGTTGCAATCAACAAACCCTCTTGAATTCATACCTAAATTCACACACTCTATTATTCCTTCTCAAAATCTTGTTCTCATAATGTATTACCTACTAAATATCCATCTATACATAATACATGAACATAGTGGTTACAAAATAATGGGTACCAAAACCCTGGGCAAAGTCAACCCAAAATAGTTTCCCATTAAGGGGGTCTAGAAAATTTTAAATGTATAGTATTTGAAATACTTGTATTTTAGAAATAGGTTCTATAACACAACACGTCACTCACCCTTTGAAATTGATCACTTCTTGAAAGAGAGTTATAAATTCATATGCAATGAATTATCTTGGTATTTTTTCATCTTGTGCATACTGGGTAGGTTCAAATCTGATGTGGAAGATTATTTAATTTGTATAAGAGGCCTAAGGAACATTATGAGAATTTTTAACTACCTTACTCCTAGCTTGGAGACATGTGATATTCACCATGATGCATCACCTTCTCTTTGAAAGACAACTTTTCAAACCTATAAATACCCATATAAATGGCTTATTCATGACTTGAGGAGTTCTATATGAGTGTTATTAGATGCATTCAAGGGTACTATGAGAATATATATGCCTTTATCACTTCAATCAAATCTGTAACCTTGCCTTTTCTATGTAACCAAAAGGTAGTATTCACATGGACTAGTCTAGTGATTTAAAGCTTGCTCTTGGTACCTTGAAGGTCTATAGAATGAATAATTGAATAGGCATTAGGTATCCACTTGTATTCACCTAAAAGTTAAAATTGAGTGCTAAAAGTGATAATTGAGACCACTTATCCATAAATTATTCCTATACCTATCTTAGATCTTATTTTCACACTTATCCTGCCTTTGTGTGGGCCATAGGCATCCTTAGTCATCCCTAAAATATTCCCAAAACTTCATTCTTGCATCTTAGCCCTTTGTACCTAGTGTTCTACCACCTAAACACTAGCCCCATAATAGGGATAATAACACGACATGGTGCTAGTGTCCTAATAATGGTGTTATTATCCTTTCCCTCATCTTTTTAGAAATAATTATCTTTTCAAATCTTGGACCTCTTAGGGTTGAGCTAGACCACTTTTAGCACTTGCACAAGCACCATAATAGTATAAATACATGAATCTTATCCTTCTAACCACAAGATGGAAATTAGATGCAAATTACATATATAAAATTAGAACATGTTTTCCATAATTAATATTATCAATCCCTATTGTGCCCTACTTCTATATAGTAATTTTATATTACGTAGATTTCTAGTCTCAATCACATTCAAAGCACTCAGGTCAACTATCATAATATATTCACTTGAACTTGCACCAAGACTTAGGTGGGGAGAACTACATCAAGCTTGATCACTCTTTAGAGTATTTATATGTAGGCAATGCTCATCATAATGGGGTATTGAGGATGTCTAGCCTATTGCACTAAAAAACACACTTTTCAACTTGTATCAACTGGATACCCTAGAAACATGGAAGATTAGGGTTTATTCACAAAATTAATAAAAATAATCAATCTAAAAGGTTTTATAACTCATGCACTTAGGAGCAGACCTTATAGATCCAGACATAAGTACACCCAAAAGCTTAGGATAATCATACATAGAGGACACTAGTGCCAAAATAGGGACACTAGAACTGCATAACACTACTATCTAGGAAGTATTTTGACACTTGGATCCTATTTATGATACCTTGGTTAGATTATATGCTAATTTTTAGCCTCTAGATCATCCATCTTAGTATTTTTACAACTAAGTACTTATTTACATAATTTATTATTATTTTTAGAAAGGTCAAACTAGATTAATTCTATTACAAATCAGTGGCTATCTTTAATGCATATTTATACCCTGATTGACTATAATCAAATCTTTAAAAACATATGATTTACATGCACTAAGTCTTAAAAGGTTAAAACATTTGATGAACCCGACTTACTTCAAATATTACACAAACCCTAACCCTAGATAACCCTAGGGTTTATGTTTCTAGCCTTCTAAGACTCACACTCAAATTTTATATCTATACATATAATTTTTCTTTGATATAATCATGATGGAAGAATTTTATCATTTTTTTTTTACAAATTTTAATACTTTTATTTACATGCTTGTTTCCTCTAATTCATAATGAACTCAAAAAAGACATAAACACATGCATAAATGATACTTTTTATCAATTTCAATGTATGCAATATTTCATTCTATTTCCACCATATTATTGTTCTTGTATGAAAAATTAAATTAAGAAACAAACCCTTACATACATAGAAGATTTATTACATAAGCTAAAAACTATGTTTCAAGTTTCAATGTCATACCTTATGCACAGGAAAAAATCTGCTTATCCTCCTCATCTCTATGAGGGTGATATCTATTTTCACTCTAACCATGTCCATGATATAACTAATCCATGAGGTAAAGTATCATATAATATTGTTACCAATTACCCTACTTAGTCTATCTACACCTCTCCCCTTCAGGATGTTTGCTTACATGTTCAATTAGAAGCAACTAGGGTTTGCACTTGTGAGACTTTAAGAGATAAAATTATTAGTATGAGCAAGATAATAACATAATTATAGAATCAAAATCAATTATTAAGTGAAAAGGTCACATTATTGGCAAATCACATTACATGTACACATTCTTTAGAATATGCTAGTGTAAACCTTGTATATGCATCTACATCTAACAAAGTTGTGCCTAACACTCTTTCATATCAAAATCATAAAGTGTAACATAATGCATCTATTATGACTGATTCAAAAATATTACAAAGGTCAAATATGAGTTCAATTGAGATACTAAGGGAAATTATTAAATCTAAGTTGATCAACCTACCTCCTTTACACCTAGTGAGGAGATCCACATATTATTGTGCATAACATAGAATTCATGGACACCCCATCGATTCTTGTTTAGAATTAAAAGGGAAAATACAAAAAATAATGGATATAAATGAATCAAAAAATGACACATCATATAAATAACACATAATGGCACATATAAAAATTCAATAAGGGTTAAATTTAGAAATAAAACAAAAGTGGGTACCAAAGCCTAACTCAGAACAACAAAAGGTTCACAAAGCATAATCAAAATAAGAAAGAATATTACAAGCATAGGTAAACCAAGTAAGAGATGTAAATATAACTCTCCAAAATTAATATCAACTTTCAAATTGATATGGGTTTCATCAAAAGTATTACAATAGTTTGATTATCATGATTAAGGTTTGGGCAAGTAGGCCCAAGGCATCACTTCTCCTATTCTAGTAGTTGACAATGTTGGTCAAAAAGGTTTGCAATTTATTCAACATCTTAAGGCAAATCATTCACATAAACATTTTATCAAGGCAAAAAGTCTAGACACACAAGAAATGTTACAAAAAGAGCAACAACTTAGGTTTCAAAGTTAAAATCATGCTAAGCCAACAATAAATCTTAAAAAAGGCTTTCTAGAAAAAAAACCTCCATAGCACCATATGTCTACAATAAACACAATTTCAAAGGGAAAATCACAATAAATATTCCAAAAAATAATTCAAAAAGGTCATTTCCATAGTAGGAGGTAATTCCCTCTAGCATTCTAAGTTATTATGATTATTATCACTTTAATGATGAATAATACCCAGATTCATACTACAACAACATTAAACTCAAACATAACATTCACACTACATGATAGATTACCACTCCTATTTTTGATACAGGCCATAGTGATAGTCAGTCTCCCATAAGACTCATTGATTAGTATTGTTCCTCTTTACTTGTACATACTTTCCTTCTTTCTTGTTCCTTGTACATAGTTTCTTTTTTATGTTGCTTGTACATAACTTATATCCAAAAAATACAAAAAACAATATAAGATTCTTAAAAAAACACAAGAAACATTAAAATATTTACTTAAAAAATATAACATTATATATTTTATGTATTTCCATGTTTTTAGTTCTTATATTTTCTAGACATTACATATGCTATCTATCTTAGAATAATCAATTTTTATCATAAACACATGCTTCATTTGTTCTTGTTGAGTGCTTTCAGATTACTATAAGACTCAGGTCTACTACACTAATCTAGATTTTCCATAATCTACCCATTAGGGGTATCTACATAGATACATAGGTTATTAATTTGACACATTCACACATTTGGGGGCATCCTATACACAGTTTTGATTACTAGGTTCCATATTTATACACTTTACATCACAAATTTAGCATTGTTATATATTGAGATTAATCATGCTACAATTACTCAATTTTTTTCCAACTTTTACTACTTTAGACTTAGTATATGTACATCTTATCTTTTACACATATTTGTATTACATGTTTATGCATACTTTCATTTCTATATTTTCTAGTTTAGAATTGATTGTATCTCTATGATTATTTTGTTTGAGGGAATTTTAATATGTCATTGCTCTTTGGATATACACCACTTCTTTTCATAGTAAGTATGTTTTAGACATGTGCCCATGTCCTTGTGTGTACCTTCTTAATTATGCATGCATACATTTGAACATGTCCTTCTATGTGGATCTAATCCAACTTATTTTTTGTTTGCATATGTGGAAATTTTAACATATCCTTATATGTCTTGATTTCTTAGATTTAGTGACATGTGACCATGTCCCTTGTATTCTGTCCCCTTGGCCTACTTTATGTGCCTTATGTATGTTGTATGTACGATTTATTGTATATGTCATGGCCATCACACTCATCTCTTGAAATTTACACACTTCAATTTTAGATGCCATGAGGGATCTCATTCATCTGCCCTTCCTACATGGGTATTGTGATGGAAATCATTCCCCATCCCCCTTGGTAGCTACTTAGTTCTTACTCAAAATTGTTGTTAACATATTATTATATCTATCTTGATAACCTTGTGAATGCTATACATAAAATACATCACACACTATAAACTTATGCTCAAATTATCTTATATTCTAATGTTATGTATGCACATCATATTGGATTATTACATAGATATAGTATATGCTCCAGCTAACACACATGTTGCAAAGCTTTTTATTTTGAGGATAATTCTTACACAGGTTCAAAAAATCCCCTCAAAAAATGAGGCATTCACATGGGTTTGTCACAAAGATTAGGCTATTAGAATGTACTCACAATATAATTCTTAGTACACAAGCTCAGATTACAAAAATTAGACTTAGGTAAAAATAGTGGGAAATAGTGACATAGATATCAATTATAGTTGCATAGAAATCAATGTAGTCAAACATTAGCACCTAGATTGAGACACTAACACCACATGGTGATACTATCCAAGACATGGTCCTACTATTTGGTAGCCTCATTTAAAAACAAATACATATTGGTGAGGAAAGTATAATAGATGCGGTCTAGGTTTGCATAGGTTTAATTATAAATTTACCAATTTAGCTTAGATTCATACTAGTTTAGCTCAAATTCATACTAGTTTTCTTATATTTGGGGTATCATGCATGACATGACCATTCCCATTTATAGTTAAAATACTCAAATATATATTATTATAACTCAGTCCAAAATCCATATGCTCAAATATCATATTTGGGGGCATGTTTATGGCACATTATTTATATATGCTCACTTACACATCGATTGATCAGATAGAATGAAAAATTCCATGTTATATATATATATATATATATATATATATATATATATATATATATATATATATATATATATATGACATCATATTATAAGTTACACACTAATTTCATGCCTTACTCCATCTATGGTGGTTGGCATTCTTGAGTGGCCTTGAGTTACCTAATATACCTGACCATAGGGCTGACATTTATATTTACATCATGTAGTTTTAGTTTTAAATACATCTACTACACATGTGTTGGAAATGATGGAGTCATAGTATACTTAAGTTATTGATTCACCTACATGAGAGGTTTGGACACACCATTAGTCCAATCAAACTATTCATAAGTCATGATCCACCAAGCAAGGGTGGGCAATGATGGAGCCAAAATTGGATTGAGTTCTTGATCCACACACACATGTGGATTGATAAAGCCATTATTTTAGTCCAAGATATTCATTGATTGATCACTATATACATGCACACACATAGGTTTTCACCAAGTTTATGCATTGATTTATGTACCCATTGAGGTGTATTTTTCATTTTCTCTGACTTATCTCTTTACTCAGGTTTACTCAATTTTACTTCTATATTCAGTTTTGTCTTTACTTTTGATACCTCTTAAGTAAGGAATAATATATGTATGATTCACTTGTAGGAAATGCATTGGATCATGCTTCACATACTCAAACCCTATTTCACAGGCTTCACCTCTTAGATAAGTCCATGTATGCTTCTTTTTCATTTATCCTAGTCATTTCACTTTGCTACATTTATATAATTGGGGGGG
Organism: Torreya grandis; assembly: GCA_037957365.1. Taxonomy (NCBI): domain Eukaryota; kingdom Viridiplantae; phylum Streptophyta; class Pinopsida; order Cupressales; family Taxaceae; genus Torreya; species Torreya grandis. Next base: position 272,161 of record JARHVA010002073.1, read on the forward strand.
GGAATATAGGCACCTAAAAGTGACACTTGAGTGATATATGAGACTACCTATCCCTAGTTTATATCTAGACCTATCCTAGATCATATTTTCACACTTATCCAGACTTTATATGGGCCATAGGCATCCTTAGTCATCCCTAAAGTAGTCCAAGACCTTTATTCTTACATCCTAGACCTTCGTGCCTATTGTTATTCCTCTTGGATACTAGCACCATAATAGGGATAGTAGTGACACATGGTTCTAGTGACCCAATAATGGTGTTATTGTCCTTTCCCTCCTCTTTTCACAAATGGATATCTTTTCAAATCTTGGACCACCTAGGGTCAACCTAGACCAATTTTGGCACCTGCAAAAGTACTTGAATAATATAAATACATGACTTTTAACCATCTAACATATAGATCAAAATTAGATGAAAATTACATATAAAAACTTAGAAAAAGTTATGCACAATTAATTTTATCAATCCCTATTCTACTCTACTTCTACATACTACCATATAAAACATTCCTAAGCTCAGATTACTTATATTCTTAGTCTCAAGCCAATTCAAAGCTCTCAGGTCAACTATCATACTAGATTCACTTACAGTTGCACTAGCACTTAGGTGGGGAGAAATACATTGGTCTTGATACCTCTTAAGAGTATTATTATGTATGTAACTCTCATCTTAGTGGGGTGTTGAGGATATCCAACATGCCCTAGTAATAAACACACTTTTCAACTTGTATTAATTAGATGCCCTAACAACATGAAGGATTAGGTTTTGATCACAAAATAAATAAAAATAATGAATCCATAGGATTTTATAACTCATGCATGCAATAACAGACCTTATATATCTATACATAGGTACACCTAAAAGCTTAGAAAATTCCTACATAGAGGACACTACCACTAAAATAGGGACATTAGTACCACATGATGCTATTGTCCAATTAGGGTGCTACTAACTAGGAAGGATTATGACACATAGATCCTATTTACAACACCTTTAACTTTTGTGCCAAATTTTAGCCTCTATATCATCCATCTCAATCTATTTCTATCTAAGTACTTTTTTACATCCTTTACTGCTATTTTTAGAAAAGTCAAACTAGGTTAATTCTGCTACAAATCAATGGACGTATTTATTGAATATTTATAACATAATTTACTATACTCAAATCTTAAACAAAATATGATTTATATTCACTAAGTCCTAAAAGGTTAAAACACTACCCAACTTGTGAGACCTCTTTGACAAATCAAAAAGCTTCTATACAACCAAACCTATGAAATTATGCCTAAAAAGGCATTTTCTAGACTAAATACCTTTAATTTTAAACTCAAAAGTAAAAAATAATGGATATAATATATATTAATAAGATTCAAAAGGGTAATAAATGTGATTATAATGCCATTAAAATCCATTTTATTCACTTAGATGGAAAAACTCAGTCATCGATCTCTATTAGGCTTCTCAAAAGCAAATTTAACCCCCTCACCTTCTTAACGATAGTTCATAAAGTTAAGGGCCTTAAATTATGAAAAAATTCCAAAAAAAATTATTATATAACCTTATGAACATATCCTAATGGAATTTATCCCCATGTATCTCCTCATTATAGTTCTCACATGATGAATTAGACCTTCTTAGGCTTGTTGGTATTGTGTGATGAGGTTGAGAGAGTATTTTTTAGCTCAAAAGGTCCTTAAATTGAAAATTTTTGGTTGGAAATGAATTAATTATCTATGAAACACCTCCATCCAATTATAAAAACACCTATTCATGCTTTTTATCCCTTCAAAATCCCCTTAAACCTATTTTGATCTTTAGCAAGAGTTTGTAGACAGTTTCATGGTTTTGACCCTAGTGATCTTTTTTTGAGGTTTTATTCTCTTTATAAGGAATATAATAAATTTTTATACATTATTAATATTTAAAATCACCTATAAACATCCTCATAATTCATGATCAAACTCAAAGTTACATATTTCTTCATATTTTATACAAAGTTGTACCTTGATGTAGTTGTCATTTCTAAGTGACTCACTGTATACAACCATATGCATTTTATTATTAATTTAAATGAATAAAAACCTTATAATAATATTTTTAAAGGTTTTATTCACCTTAAAATATATTTCATGCCTAAAAATCACCCAAAATTTATGTGTTTTCCTCATGTTTTATGTGCAGGTTTGTAGGTCTCATTTAGGCTTCTTGACTCTTTTACTATGTTTTGCCATCCTTGAGCCCATTTGATTAATTATGAAACTATATATACTGTATAACAATGTTTAATAACTCCATAAATTACTTAAATAATCTTAATCTACCCTAAATACTCAATTTAACCTATCACAATCATGTCCTTGATATTACACAATACACTTACAAGGTGTCTAAAGAGGACTATGCATGCATTTTGGAAATATGAGATCTAAATGAGCCTAAGGATTGTGGAATAAAATTTTAACCTAATTAAGGATATAAGTCAAATAATTAAGGATATAGTTATCCTTATCACACTCTCATGGTACCTTACAAATTATCAAAACAATGAAGAAAACCACATTTCTAGACCTGTAACTATGGAATACACCATCTGAGAGTAGGAATGTTTGAATATTGAGGCCTTTAAAAGTGTTTTAAAATTTTTTGATGAACATATATAGAATTTATAAAGTGTGAAAAATCCTACACAAAACCTACACTTTGATCACAAACACTCCATCTCTCCACCTATGACTTGAAAAGTTTGACCTCAAAGATTATGGTGAGTTTGAAATAAATATTAGAGCATATAATAATGAATTAAATATCCCATATACACTTCATTACAATTTTTTGGGTACAAATAATGACCTATAAGTCTACAGTCCTGTAGGTTAACAAAAACTCTTTTGAGGACTACAACCTTGGGTTAATACAAGAAAGACACTTTGGGACTAAAAGTGAGCTTGGATAAACATGGATTAGATAAAATTAAACTAACATAAATCTATTATAAGTGTTTTTACTTCTTTCACAATCCCTAGACCCTTCAAACAATGTCAAAATGACACAAAACCTTCACCTTCTTAATGTTTGTAGACGTTCACATCGGCATTTCACTCTTTTTGCATGTGAATCTTGTTTGGAGATGTAATAAGTAAATTTTTGGATATATATGAGGTTAATAACACCATGGTGATATTTTATCAACACCTCCAAGTGATAAAACGCCTTAGAATCCTATAAAACCCTACTTATCATGCTCATGATAACATAACCATGAGGTCTCCTTGTTGGTACAACCATGAAAAGTGAAATTTTAAACTAGGTTTGATATTTAATAGGTCAATATACTATAAATTAATAATATCCAACCATTTTAATTCATTTACTAAGAATGGGCATGTCATTTCAAGGAAAAACTATAGTAGTGGGGTTTAACAAGGGTTTTAGAACATCTTATCTTCTTAACAATGGTTCATAAAGCTATGGACTTCAAAACCTAAAATATTGATATGAATTGGAAGGGAATAGGGGTCCCATACTTCCCATAAATACATTTTCTCTAACTTTCTCTCTCTTTCATTAACCATCCTCAAATTATTTAACCTTCTTGAATTTGTCTAGCAGACCTGTAAACCCGATGAAGAAATGAAATAGGTTTTTATAGTTATAGTGGCTATAAATCCTTAAGAATAGATTATCAATAAAGTTATCAAGACCTCACCATAGAACAAACTATGACATCAAGACATGACCCTTCAAAAGGTTATCAATAGAGTAAAATAAGCTTGGATAGACATTTTTGAAATGTAATGACCCATGGTGGCCAAATTGGATAATATGTAGTAGTGCTAAAAAAATAGCCTCATATTATAGAAATGATTGTGCATAAGTCCATACACCATCTAGTCATCTAGATAACACTGTATAAAACCATGAATGCCATCTAGGTAACACTATAAAAATAATGAATGAAAAACTTAAAATCCACAAATACAACCCAAGATAAAAATATAAGAGTGTAATTTAGGTATAAGGGATTCATATTAAACACAAAATTCCCTCCCCTAGTTGAGAAAATAGTCTTTTCCTTGTCTTCCTCTTTGATCTGGACTTGGTGGTACCTAAAGAATCCATCAATGAAGGTGTAGGATTCATAACTTATAACACCTTAAACATATATTAAATAAATAAAGTAGGGAGGGGATCAATGATAAATAAAACACTGAATACCTAATAGTCTACAAAAATGTGGATATAATCATCCTTATTAATGGAAATGACCATGGGGCTCACCCATTTTGACTTATCAAATAGGAATATCATATTTATTTCAATATTTTTTTTATTTATCCTTTTTATAATGAGATTCATTTATATATTCAATTATATTTGCATCTTACCCAATGATTAGTGTATCCCTTTCGTGTCATGGTACCCAAAAGTAAATAAATTGATATATTTCTTTGAAAGGTCAATCATCTGGGCTATTTTGACCTCAAACTAGTAACCCATAATGAAAGTAATCTTTGGATCTTCTTTTATTTTAACACTAACCTCATTATTATTAATTGATTAATTTAGGTATTCATCAAATTAACCATCCTTATATATCTATAATTGTCTCTCCCCTTACTCAATGAGCACATTTAAGTGCTAGAGGGCTTGTTGCTTAGATGTGCTTTCATTATCAACTCTCATAAATCAATGTCATCTTGGGACATCCAATATGAGCTGAGATAAATTGGTTATTATATCATTTAGGTGACATTTAACCTATAAAATGATGGCCTTATCTTTTAGAGGGACACTTCACATTTAAATCTTAAGAAATAATGACTTGAGTCCATAATCCTCCACTTGATGCACTCTATATACACCTAATATTTTTCACTTTATCACATTACTAATGCTTTATATTGTAGAGGATTTTTGGTACATAAATGTACCTAAGTGCATGCCTTAGAGGGTGCACTCTGAGGAAGGGGGTGGGATAAGATCATGCTACATTATGAGAGATATTTGGATACTATTCTATCATACCATCACTACTATAAGTCTTACTTCCTTTGAGTCTCTATCTATCTTACCTCTTTATCTACTTCCCATCCAGATCCACTAGATTCCCTATATCCTACTGTATCATCCTAACCAATATAGTCTACTTTGTGATTAAGTCTTCCTTATAATATATTAACCAACTTGATATAGTTATAAGTCTGTATCCTATCATCTTTATTGTATCAGCTTGGAAAATATCATACTATGTTAGCTAACACCTTTTAACTATATATGCTTAGTAGATACCACTGGGTTAAATTTTAGGGTTAGTTTTGGGTATTGGATATGTATATATAAGGGTTATATTTCATTCATATTATATGTATCACATTAATACCTCCAATTGGGCTTGTATTTATTCCTTACGAAGTATTTAGGAGGGTTATAGGTGTAGAACCTTTTATTAGAGGTCTTGTCTTGTGGTGTCATTAAAACTCAATAATAAGGGTCTTTGGAGTTCCTAACTAAGGATATATATGTATTAATCTTACCATTTGAGTTGTTCAACCTACAACATCTCTTGAAAATTTCTAATTGAGCCAAAGAGGGACATTGAAGTATCGACGAGTCCACACAAAAGTAAGTATTTCTATCCCTACAGTCTTTTCTTTACTTAGTAGATTAAATTTTATTTATTTATTTGTATATGTATGTATGTATCCTTTCTTAGGATCTTATATATACCTAATAAGTTTTCATAAATATAGGGTTGCTTAGGATTTCCATTTATCATGTTAGCTTACATAGATCCCCATTTGGTTGATCATTGCACCTTCCTTATTTACAATAACTTATCCATAATTTAATTTTTATTGCATCTTTACAATAAATTACCCATCATTGAGCCCTAGTGAGAGTTATACCTCAGGTCATAGGCTTAGGATTTGGAATCATTTCCTCTTGACATTTGAGTATAGATTATCCTCTTCTATGTTTATGAATATTATATGCACCTACCCAATCATACAACTATATGAAGGATGTATTGATTGATCTTATTTGAGTCTTAATACATTTAGAGAAAGATGATATTTGTAGGTCATCCTACCCTATACATACAAATTGATGAATTCGATGTGAATATTATCTTGCCTCTAGCTGGATTATTTTCATGCTTTTACTTTTAGCTTCTTAATGATATATTCAAAACCATCTTATATCTTTTAGTTTGAATTTATCAACTAACCCAATATAATTTTATTAGTCTTAATAACTATATTGGCTAGCCTGATAAATTTACTTGTTTATCTATAACTATGTTGCCCAACCCGTTACAACTTTATCATCTACAAACTATATCAATAAAATCAATATGATTCTATCTTTTTATCAACTACATCAGCCAACCTAATATAATTATATGTCTTTTTCCAACTTTATTAACCAACATGATAAATTTTGAGTCTTCTACCAACTACATCAAATAACCTGATTTAGTTCTATTTTATTAGTCTTTCTTTAAAATTGTATCAACTAGATTGATAAATAATTAAGCATTTGTTTCTTTCATTTTTTGTTGTATATTTTAATTTAAATATGAATTATATTTATTAATATTTTTTTTCTTCCTAGAACTATGTCTTGAAAATTTTAAAACTCATACGAGTTATCAATTTGGGCAAAGTGGTCATCAATTTTACTTGATTCATGGTGTGAGGGGTATTTCCCCAATACTCAAACCATTAGACAACACTACATATAAAATTTAGCTTCCACATAACTTAGGGTATATTAGAAGCATCTAGGGTTTTTTCAGCCAATAAGAAGCCTTTAAATGATTTGTTTTTCTAGTGCACTAGTAAATGATTATCCCACATTACTTACTCTCAGCATAGCTCAAATATGGGATAATGAAGTTATGAGATGATGGAATCCTCTGTAATTAGTTCTATTTGGGCCTTGTTCTCTATTTACACTTAGGATCAATATATTTAAGATCCTAAAAAGTAAATAAATATAACTTAATAATACTCCTTATTTTGTTCATTTGTTACTACCTTGTTAATTTATTAGTTTTATTACATTCTAGACTATATCAGGTAACATGATACTATTTTGTGCTTGTTGACAACTACATTGGCAACCTGATACATGTCTAAATTTTTGTCCAAATAAATTATAAAAATTAACCCATTTTTTTTCTACTACATCTAATATCTAGATACATTACTACTCTTAAGATAATAATAACAAAAAATTTAATCAAACTGTATTGGTCAACCATATACAATCTTTTCTAGACTCAGTAACCATCTATATGAACTTGTCTGATACCATTTATTTATTTTGACCAACCTTCTTCCAAATAATATTTATTCATCATTATGACCTCTTAATATCTTTCTTTAAAGCCTCAACCCATTCAAATTTTGTATGGGTTTCTCTTTTATCCCCATTTTATCCACCATTGATGATAATTTCTCATGGTGTAATTTCTCCCAACTTCATCCTAGATCTATCAAATGTAATATGGTTTTAATTAACCTAATTTTAGATATATTATATCCAAAAAAACTCATTAATAACCTTGATGATAATGCCATTTATGATCCAAATATTAATAAAATTCTTAGCAAATATCCCTCATCCACTACCTCAATTACAGAAATCAACACCAATGTTGGGAATACTTCATTCAATCCTCCATCTAATTCCAATCCTCCTACACCTAAATATAACCAAAATACAAGACCCACTTCTAATCCCCCTCTAGGATCTTTAAAAATACTTTCATAAATGATTAAACAATTGAATATTATGCAAACTTATAGTAGCAACTAGATATTTGAAATGAAAAAAGAGATTCTAATAGTTTCAAATAAAACTTCTCAAATCATCATGAATCAACCCAAAAAATATTATGTCCCTCATCCTATTATATATTCCAATGGAAACATTATTCCTCAACCATTAATTCACAATAAAATGCTCCAAAATATTAAAAATGAATCTTTACCTCCTTTCATTGTGTCCATAGAAATTGGAAGCATTTCTCCAATCATCACATATGATGGAAATAATGATCATAGATTACATCTTAATTTTTTTTGTAAATATTTTTAAATAATGGGTTAAAACTAATACTTACACTACTACTAAGGTTCTATCCAAAACCATTTTGTTGGAGATGATTTATACTTATACAATCAACTTCCTAGAAATTACATTACACAACTAGAAGAATTAGTAAATTATCTAGTTAAGAAATTATAACATAACAAAATTCAAGAAAATAGCCTTAGTACTTTTATTAATGCTAAACAAATTCCTAATGAATATACCAATGAATTCATCAAGTGATGGAAATCATTATCACATAAATCAAACCATAACATGAGTAATTATAATATCTTCAAAATATTTGCTACCACTCTTAAGGCTCCTCTTTAATACAAAATGAGGATCTTCTCTCCTAAAAATTTAGAATAGGTCTTTGACCATGAAAAATGACAAGATTTCCTTATGAACCAATTTTAACAATCTTGAAACATAAAAAATGAATCTTTTCATACCTCAACCAATGTAATTAATATTAATTCATTTCAAACTAAGCCTCCCCAATTTAAAAAGGAGCTTCCCATTTAGATAATCATCTTAACTCCTACCCTCCATTTTTTATGTATGAAATTAAGAAGTTATTATCTCCATATAAACCATAAATTTATTATTCTAACCCCTCATCATGTTATGATCCTAACAAGTTCTATTGGCTCGTTCTAATATTGGTCACTCTCATGTGATATCATGCACCTAAGAAAGTTTAAGTAAATACCATCTTATGGGAGAAATTTAACCATGACCTCATCACAAAACAACATCATAAAAAATAATTAAAATACTTAAAACCCAATATTATCATCTTAAATATATAAATCAAAAATCTCAAAATTCATCTTAAACATTTGATCCCAATACACCACATCAAATGAATTTTCTTGTGCTACTGATGTTGACTAGGATCACTATCATAGTAACTCCTAATTTATGAATCTGATAAAGGTTAACTACCATCATAAGACCACTCACAAATTTCCTTTCACTAAATATAAGAATACTTCTCTTGAAAACAACTTATTAATGATACTATTATAGCTACACCATCTTATGATTCACTACCTAGTGATGAGCTTGCTCCACCATCAAACCCTCAACCTAGTGTGTTAAATCCATATACTACCCTATCTCCTAAAGTCACTATTATTATTCAAGATAAATATTTTTATTTGTCTAATCCAAAATCACATTTAAAATTCCTATATGACATTAAGTTCATGCCTTAAAAATTTCCTTTAATGGAACTCACATCACTATATCATAGAAAATTTCTTATGCAATAGTTGTAAGACATCAAATAATCCCAATCTAGAAAAATTGAATCACCTCCAAATTTTTTTGAAGGTCTTACACTTATATAATTCCATACTATTGAAATTTTTTGTCAACTTCCTTCCTCAAATAAACTTTCTATATATTTTCCCAAATAAGACATGATTAATGATGAAATATTTTTTGATTTGATGATCCACCTCTCTTTATTAAGTTTATGATAAAAAATAATCTAATAATGAAAGTTTTAGTGGATAAAGGATTAGGAATTAATGTCACTTCCCTTTGGCTAATATAATAACTTAGATATTCCAAAGATAATCTTTAACAAACTAGACTCACATGCCACAAATTTGATAAAATAAATCAAAAGCCTCTTGGTTGCATTTGGATCCACTTCACTATTAAGACAAAAGTAATACACATTGAGCTCATGGTTTTATATCTTCCACTATCATATAGTATTATATTAGTCTATCCTTGGACTCATCACATGAGAGATATCACCTATTCTATTAGATAATGTATTAAATTCAATCATATTGACAAACATTTTAAGCATGATGTTGATTCCAACCCATGGGGTATTTAATCGCCTATTATTAATTTTTTTATCATATCTTGACCAGTCCTTCGATTAACAATCCCCCTCTTCTTTAGTTTTTCAATATACATACTGATTTGCAAGTCATCCTTACTAATTTTGATGAGGCCAAACCCAATGAGTTACAAACCATTTTTAATACCACTAGATTACATCCTTATATAGTGAAATGAAATCATCCATCTCTTTTATTATGAGATAGTATACTTCCATTACTTGATGATGTTACTAAAATTTCACCCTTATAAATTTCCCATGAATATTACTACATAAAATAAGACTTTATATGCAATGATCTTGGGTTGGTTAATATATTTAAAGTTCCTTTATCATTATCCCCTCAAAATTTTAGTAAAAATGGGGTATCATCAAAAGACATTTGAAATGAAAATACTCAAAAAATTAATCATGCTTGTAGTATTTATCCATCATATAATGATGATTACATACTTTTCTAAGCTCAATCATAGAATTTGGATGTAATTGATTGTTATAAATTCCTTGAAAAGATGCATTCCTTTAATTGAGATGTCATTATAGTTCATATCTCTTTTGACTATAGTAATCAGGAGAGTGAACTAGAACCTCAAATCTATGTTCATATTGTCAACCCACCATTGGAAAATAATGCATGTGTTGTCTAGTAGCTTTTGATTTTCCAATCAATATTGATTGCATTGGCTAACTTGATATAGTTAAGAAAATTTTGATTTACTACTAAATACTTCAACTAACCTGATATCCTTCAACCCAATAAAATTACAACCTTAATTCATAACTCACTTCTAGTAACATCTCTAGATTCTTATATCTATATCAGCTATCCCAATATAGTCAATACTATTACTACCTCAAATAACTATATTGACCACCCTGATCTATGTATTCTTGCCTAATTATATGAGATTGTATTGACCAAATCAATACCATACAATAAAATTCAACAACTTCTTCTCAAGATCCCTAAATTACATTTGATGTCAATGCTACTAGTGTAAGACAAATCCACTCAAAATTTGATAAAAAAGTTAATAATATTATTGATGTTTAGGTATATGTAAAATGGTATGGCCCATTAACTATACTTCCTAGTGATGAAGCTATCCTATAATTAATTCATGCAAGAGAGCCTCATCTTCCATGCCAAAATACTAAGCTTGATCAATATGATAAAAATGCTCCTCCATTATTAAAATTTTCACTAGTGTCAAACATAATCTCAACCCTATTTACAAACTTCCTTCTTCACCATACCACTTCTAAGACAAAAAGGTAATGCTTATGAATAAACTTAAGAAGTAAACTTTGGTAAAAATATAACTCCTAAATGTATCCTCATCTCTAAGGAAGTTCACCTTGAAGAGAAGGATAATTATAGCCTATTCATAAATAAATATAATTAATTATTTGCTTTGTCATATGAGGATATGCCAGGTATATATCCTAACATGTCTTCATAACATAATAACCTATCCAAATTTGAAACACATTCACTAAAAGTAATGAAATTTCCTTATTGACATTTCTACTTTATGTCATAAATATTTCATCAATATCCTCAATGATAAGTTTATTTGACATGTGGATTACTTCAAATATGTCTCCAATATAATATCCATTCATATGAAAGTCACTATGGTCATTTACATTTATATTTACTTTCATAATATTAACTTAGCATGACCTAAGGAAAATTTTCCTCTACCTTCCATCAATGTTATTATTGATTCCATAAATGAATATGGGATGATTTCCTGAATGAATAGTATTTTATAATATAATTAGATTCATATCACTCTTGAAAATCAACATAAAATGACCTTCAATACTAAGTGATGGACATACTTCTATGTTAATATACCTTTCAACCTTTAAAACACTGAACAACATTAACAACATGCAATGACTAACATTTTCCTTTATCTCATCCATAAAATATTCAAAACTTATGTGGATGACCTTACATCTAAATCAAAACATTGTGAAAATCATCTTTATGTTTTAGCCATCATATTTGATTGCTTCAATTTTTTTTAGGTCCTACCTCTAGATAAATTATAAGATTCTTGGTCTCACTACAAGGGGTTGACATGTATTCATCTAATTTTAATACTATTATTAAAATTCCTATACCTTGATCTATTCCTAACATTTTCACCTATCTTGAGAAACTTGGGGCAATCTGCATATTTCTTCCTATGTTATCTTACCACACATATTTGTTAAATTTCATTCTCAATAAAGGTGTGGAATTTGAATGGACTGATGTTCATAAAGAATCCCTTGATAACATGAAGTAATATTTATTTCATCTTCATATTTTATGACCACCTTATAGCAATCACCTTACCTTCTTGTTTACATCATCTACCCCCATTTCACTTGGGGAAATATTGGCACAACAAGATGAGTATGACAAATAATATTTATTAAATACATTTGTTGTGATTTAATGCTTTATTAATCCCACTACATGAAAGTGTAATATGAACTCTACATTATAAAATTTGTCATTGAAAAATATTTGACACTATATAATTCATTAAACTACCTACATCATAGCCCATTTCAATCTCCTTTGTCATTTATTCTCTAAAGCTTTCTTACATGGAGATAGAATTGGAAAATAGATGGTGATATTAATGTAATTTGACCTTAGGGTCATCACTTAAAAATTATTTGAATTCTAAATGATCGCTGATATAATTACTACCACACCTATACCATCTTATTGACACCTTTAGGATATTGTTCTCGATGAAGGCATCCTCTTGATTTAAGGTATCAATCAATCTATTTTAATTAAATACTACTTCCATAATTTCATGACCAATCTCAAGGCTTAATCCCTCAAATAAATTGAAATATTAGCCACTAAGTCTAAATCATGTAAAAAATCCACATTAAAAGAACTACCTGAAGTTACCATCAATTTACATGAGGATACTTGGACACTCTACTTTGATGGATTTAGGTGCCTCCAACTAGAAAAATAATTCCTTTAGATTTTTCATTGAATTTAAATGTTACTAATAACATGGCTGAATTTGAAGCTCTCGTCCTTGGGATGTAAGCAACCATTGGTTTAGACATTTCCTAACATGATTTGGGTGATCCACTACTTATATGTCACCAAATTAGTGGTGTTTATCAATGAAAAAGTGAAAACCTTGTAACATATCATAAAATTGATACTGATATTTATAAATATTTTGTATATTTCAACATTGAATCAATTTTACAAGAGAAATTGCTATAACCAATTCTCCTTCTTTAATTTCTCTCTTTCATCATCATTAAGCATTGCCTGATTCATAGTTCCTCATCCACATGAGGAAAATTTACACACATTAATACCATAAATGTAATGTAAAATTAGAATCCACAAAAAAAATGATGCAGAGGTTAATCTACCAAAATTTCAACCTCTATATTAGATGTCACTTGGCACAACCTAACTCACTTCCTAGTAGCCTTTTTTCACTTTTTATGATGGTACAAATAATTTAGGATTGATCTTTAGAATATGTGGTAATTTTTTAGTACCCTTTATTGAGTTACTTCTATATAACATGTTTATTTATCTAACTCCTCTTAGAAACCATCTTTTTAGCCTCTGTCAAGCCCTAATTAGGTCTCCCAAGGCCTAATTTACTCTCAGTCCTATATTTCCATACTTAGGAGTTTTGTATAGGTATAAAAACTTCAAAATGTGTTATATCACATTCATTCCTCAATTTTAAAAAAAAAATTGTGAATTTTGGTTGGTGTAAAATCTTGCAAGGCAAGTTTTAGTTTGGAAACCCTAATAAAAGGTTATGACTATTTGTGTAGACCTGAGAAGAAAAAAATTAAGGTTTCAAGATTTAAAATGAGTTTCAAACTCTTTTAAAAGTTAAAAAAGGTTTTTAAAGTCCCTATACACCTTATTGAATCATTATTCTCCTTCTTGACACCTCTATTTACACTTATGAAAGATTTTGAGATTGACTGCGTGTATGTTCACAATTATCTACAGGTCTATGTTGGTTTTATCATAAATAAGTGTGAAAAAAATCTAATAAATGCACAAATAACCTTAAATAATTATGTAATAATTTTAAAAATACATAAATATCATAAAATTTTTATCTCTATTCATTCTTTCTCCAATACTCAATCACACACAATTATCTTCAATGCTATTACACAAGAAAATAGGGTCTGCAACGTTTTTATCATCAAAATGAGGAACTCAGTTTTTTTCAGATATTTATATCTTAAAACTTTGAAATATCCTAATTTATAAGGATACAAAATGTTTTGAGTCTTAGAATTACTCTATCTTTGGACCCTCCAACGGTCACTAGAGTGCTAATTAAAGCATTGAAGCATACATCAAATTTTATATTGATCACATACAAGACTTAAGACACATGATATATAAACATGGTACCTTAAATATTTCACACCAATAATTTCATATCTTTAAAGTTACTTTAAAACACTCCTACAATACCTAAACTAGTCTAAATAATTTAAAAATTCAAAAAGTCTATTTTGGAAGGAAAAACCAAATTTGAATTTTTAAAGATGTAGAAATAAAAACAATAACTATAAATTAAACCTAAAGATTATATAATAATACTAAGACCAATTATATGACAAAACAAACCAAAATTGAGAAGAGAAACCAATTTTTTTAAGAATCTAGGCCTAGGAGTGATGCTCTTGTATCATACTCTTAGGGGAAAGAGAAAAGACTCAAGGACTCCTATCCATGAATTATCCTAGAGTAATCCCATGATTATTTATGTCATGATATATCATCCATTTATCATATTAAATGGGTTATTACTTCCATTTTACCAAATACTTAAAATACTATTTGTCCCTAGTCTGCTTGAACACTTGCTTGTCTAAGATGCATTCCAATTTATCTAGTTTGACTTGAGGCAACTATTTTGTCCAATTTATATATATTTTAGCTTATCCCTATACTATCTCCTCACCTTTTAATCCATATTTTTAAGGACATAAGTTTAAAACATTGAAAATTGATAATATGCCTACACCACTAGGCAATTCCAGTTCATATGCATTATTATCAAACTTTCTAATCACCTTATAAGGACCAATTTTTTTCATATTAAGATTGTTTTACTCACCTCTTGGAAATATATCCTTCATAATATGATCCAAAACCAAATATCCAACTTGAAAACTTACCTCTCTTCTGCTTACATCTTCTTGATTTGTGTATTTCACTACACTAGCTTCTAGATGTTTCCTTACCTATTGATGCACTTATTTCATAGCCACTAAAAAATATTACCCTTCATCACTTATCTTATCCATATAAATAATATTTATAAGTTAAAACACTCCTCTATATTGTATACCATATATCACTTGAAAATGACTCATAATAATGCTCTTATTGAAGGAGTCATTGTAAGCAAATTTTGTTTAGGGTAATACAAGATCCAACTACTAGGGATTATCCTTATCTCTTATTAACCACCTTAGTTTTACCATTTATCTAAGGGTGGTAAGTTGAACTAAAACTTATATTTATTCCTAAATTTATCCATAGTGTCTTCCAAAAGTGGCCTAGGAATTTAGTATCTCTATCAAATAAAATATTTAATGGTAGTCTATGAAGTTTTACTACCTCCTTAAAGAATAGATTTTCCACATTTATGGTCTTGTAAGGAATAAAATGTGCCATTTTTGAAAATCTATCCACAACTACATATATGGAGTCAAAGCCTCTTTATGTTCTAGGTAGTCCTATCACAAAGTCCATGCTTATAGATTCTCAAGGTCTTTTGGGACTAGTAGAGGTTGATATAAACCTGCATTGGTGCTCTTCCCTTTGGCCATTTGACAAGTTTTACACCTCTCAACATATATTCTCACTCCTATTTTCATCTTAGGCCAAAAATAGTGTCTAGTGGGATGTTACAAAATCTTATCAAGCCCAAAGTGGCCTACCATACTCCCACTATGTTTCTCTTAGATCAAATTCTTTATTATTGAGATTTTTGGCACACATAAATACACACCTTTGAATAGTAACCCATTTTGTATGATATAATCCAACTATGGTTTTTTGTTTACTGTAGCTGGATGCTTACAAGAATTGTATACTTATTTGAAGTCTTCATCATCCTCATACATCTCATTGAGTGATTCAATACCAACACTTTCAAGTTGTTTCTCATGCACTAACAAGATTCTTCTACTCAATGCATATACTATCCTATTACATTTTGCTTGATTATGGTTGATGGTGAAGTTAAAATTATATATATACTCCACTTATTTCATGTGACTCTAATTTAGTTTAGGCTAATTAATGATGAGTTGAAGTGCATGATTATATTTGTTGATGATAAACTCTTTAGTCATTAAGTAATGCCTCTATTTATTCAAGGCTTATACTAGTGCATAGAATTCTAAGTCATATGATGAATACTTTCTCTTATCATCATTTAACTTTTTAATGAATAAGCCATTGGCCTGCTCTCTTGGCTTAAGACAACCCCTATTGCCACTCCACTTGCATCACATTCTATATAAAAACTTTGTTAAAGTCTTGTAGTGCTAGAATAGGTTGCCCCATTATTCTTTGCTTTAAATATTGAAAAATCCTTTTAGATTTCTAAATCTAAACAAAATTCTTCTTATCTCATACAATTGTATCTATTATTGGAGCACATGTTCCAATGATGTTTCTATTAAATTTCCTATAAAAGCTTGAAAGTCCATGGAAACTCCTTACCTCTCTAGCTATTCTAGGTGTTGACCACTCCTTGATTTCTTTCACTTTGTCCTTATCCATATTTAGCATGCCTTTAGAAGTTTAAAATCTTATGTATAATAGCTATTATTTCATGAACTCACATTTATTGAGGTTGATTAGAAACCTTTCCTCTTGTAGGCTTCTCATGACTAGATACAAATGATGAAGATGCTCCTTCTTATTAGGTTTGTAGATAAGAATATCATCCAAATAGACCACTACAAACTTACCTATAAAATGTTTGAGGACTTCATTCATAAGCCTCATGAAAATACTTGGTGCATTTTTAAAAACAAATGGCATAACCAGCCATTAATACATTCCCTCATTGGTCTTGAAAGTGGTTTTCCACTCATCCCCTTATATGATTCTAATTTGATAGTACCCATTTTTTAGATCAATTTTTGAGAAGTAACTTGATCCACTCGAGCAATCCATCAAGTCTTCCATCTTAAGGAGAGGAAACCTATATCTAATTGTGATCTTGTTTATAACCCTAGAGTCTATACACATTCTTCATTCACCTTCCTTATTAGGCACCAAAACTTTAGGGACTACTTAAGGATGAAGAATTTCTTTGATCAGATCTTTGTCTAAGAGTTATTGTACTAGTATCTTGATTTATGAATTCTCCTTAGAATTCATATTTTAGGATGCCTTGTTAGGAAAACTTTCTCTTGAAATAAATTCTATGTGATGAGTAATGTTCATCATAGGTGGAAATGTACTTGAAAACTCAACAACTAAAATTTATGCATACTCTTCCAGCATGTATTGAATCTCTTGAGGAAACTCATTCACTTTGGTAGTTGTCATAACAATCCTAGGCTTGCTGTCAATGAAAATCCCATATCCTCTTCATTTATAGCATTTAGGAACTCGTTTCCATTAACCAACATCACATTTGATTCAACTTGTTGGTCATTGTCTTCATCTTTAATAGGAAACAAAGTATGACTAACTCCATCTTTCATCAAGGTATACACATTTATTCTACCATCATTAGTGGTTTTCCTATTATATTTCCAAGGCCTCCTAATAATCACATGCCAAACATCCATGGGGATCCATTGTACCTTCCAACTTGAAACTCCACCCAAATTTGTTCAATAACCAAAAATTACTATCCTTTATTCATCCATGAGACTTTGTATGGTGTGGGTTGATCCAACTTCGCAATCCAAGTTTGTTTACCATTTCAGTAGAAACTAAATTATTTGTACTTACTAAATCTATAACCATTTTGTAACACTTACCTTGGCCCTTGAAAAAAGTTTTGAAAAGGGTTTTTCTTTATGGTGGTTCATTCTCCTTAGGTGTCTTGATCAATGCTCTCCTTATTGGAAAAGATTCTCCTACCTTAGGTTCCTCCACAAGTGATGGAGAACAAACACTCGCTTCTTCAACTACCTATGCAATATGATTTCTACTTTATGTTATTAGACTTCTTCATAGTTAATCCTATAGACATTCCTAAGACCTATGTGTAGACACCTAAATAGTGTCTAACCCTTGGTCACTTTTTCCCTTGGTCCATTCCTAACCCATTCCTAAAAATTACTAATTTAAAATAATAAACTTATTTTGAATTAACCCCTCCTCTTTGGACACATCACCCATGACACCTCACCTAGGACACCTCGCCTTGGACTAATTCCCATCCTATGACTCACCCAAGACCTATTCCTACTTCTCTCTAACCGCCTAACAAACTCTCGTGCGTATTTAGCCCAACCCTCGACATTCTCCAATGGATAGGGCACTTGGCGGATGAAAAATGGGCTTAGTGGCTCTTTTTGCCCGTTCTAACCCCACCGACGTCAGTTATACTTAACCAATTTTTTAGACTCTTTGACAATCCCAATCAGAAATTGGCTAATCTGCGGAAGCAAATCATGAATCCTTCAATCTTCAGTCTTTGACCATTCGTCAAACTGCCAAATCTCTCAGTCAAGCCTCTCACTCTCTCCCTCAAGTGCAGCAATAGCTTCAGGTTCTCCATCAGCAATAGGTTCTCCACATAGGCTACATCAACAGCAGGTACGGGAATCATCAGTAGCACACCTTCCACAAGGCACAGGTAAGTATACTATCTGTATTTTTATTCTCTTTTCAGTTATTGCTTTCAAACAATATCTCCTTAGACCAGACTGTTAACCAAGCCCAACCCAAATCTTGACTTATCCACCTCCCTATTTCTTCCATCCTCTATCAGACCATACACTCTGCCCATTCAACCAGACTCTCAGACCCAGACCCCAGACCATTCAACCAAGCCCAAAACTTTGTCTCAAGACTGTTAACAAACCTAGACCCTTCCTTGGCCTTGTCCACAGACCAAAACCCTGACTAGACTCTGTCTATAGACCACAGACCTACCCAGACCCCGTCCAAGCTAACTGCCCCGACTGACGTCGGTCACTACCCCAACCGACGTCAGCATATTAACCGACGTTGGCACCTTTACCAATCAATGCCAGTAGGACCACCGATGCCGGTGACTGTGATCAGTTCGATAGCTTCTTTCAAGTAAGCCTTTGCTTCCCTTTTTCATTTCAATCTTTTATCACTTTAGTCTTTCATATTCTGCTATTTATCAGACATACTTCTTTTTTGATTAGTGGGTTTATATCCCTTAAGGAATTTTTCATACTTCTGGGATCAAGCTTTCGCTTGACAACCCACCATCTATCCATTTAATGCCTTCTTTTGTCCAAGTTTCTTTCTTTGCAGGTGTCATTCCTCCACAGCCAAAGAGGAGTACTTACAACGTCTGGATTACGGTGCGTAGACTATATCCAGGTACACATCAAGCCTTGACCATTCTTTCTTTAGTTTCTCATTTTCTCTCCTTTGAAATTGAAAGCAAAATTTGAATAGAAACATTCTGGCACGCCCGGTGGGACCCCTTTAGGGCCTTCCTTGGGTTCCCTTTCCTTCTTTGTTCATTTAGGTGCATTAGGCTTCTTAATCTTCACCTCTTTCTTCTTTTCTAAAAAGACATCATAAGCAGGAAATAAAAAGAACTTTTTCTTTCTTTTCTTGCATTTCTAGTCTAGTCAAAAAATCATTTTCTTCAACCCTTTCTCCAACTTGTTTTCATTCCAATTTAACATTTCGATTTGGGACTTTAAAATATACTACATTCCATTTCTTGCTTTCTTGCATTCTCTTAGTCCACACTTAGTAATTAGTAAAACGCATATTGAATAAATCATAGATCACTTGATGTTACACAACCAGACCACATGCACTCAATTAAACATAAAACTCACTTGAGACAAGGCCCGATTGGGATTTCATCACCCAGCAGATACCTTACCCATCCCAGTGATCCTACTTGGATTTCACCACCAAGGGGAAAGCTAACTTTGTTCTCTAGCAGAGTCTAAACTATAGCGAAAGTATATTTTGGCTAAGCAAGACCAGCTAACCACTGGAATCGTGAAGTGAGGGGAGCTTGCTCCTTAGCACCAGGCCTGTACGGAAGCTAATACAGACTTTTGAGTGCCTAAACATACCTGAAACCATCTTTAGATTACCTATTCTAGGACCCTTCTTACAGCCAACTTCCTTAAACATCACATTAAGGCATAAGCCACACGATCTTAATAAAATTGTTTCTAGGGATTTAACGCTAGGATCTGTCTGTCATCATCATATTTTCTATTTTTATCTATTTTTTTTGAGCTGGTAAGGACATCTTCTTCATTTCCAAAAACTTTTTTTTTGAGTTTCTGGAAAACACATTAACCGACATCGGTCCTGTAACCGACATCGGCAACTTTTCTATACCGGCATCAGTCATCTGACCAACATCGACAGTCTTCTTCACCAACATCAGTTTTTATACCGACGTCGGTCTCTATCTATTTTCTTTTTTTCCAAAAATAGCAAGCTTAAAATCCAACTTTCTAGCTGTCTAAACATTCATTCTGGTTTTTTGAGACTGATAGAACACAATTTTTTGAAACCTGATCCTTTCTTGCCTTGAATGGTTTTGACACGTAGTCAAACCAAGGCCCTTTTTGACCACGCTAGTCAACAATTGCTTCCACCTTCACCATCTATAACCAGTCCTATAATGGAGTTCAACTCGAAGACTGAAAGAACTCCTACTCGCCCAACCCCGCCTCAAACTCCTATCGTCCCAGAAGGGGACCAAGATTTCGCATGATTCTTGGACCTTAACGTCAAAGCCTTACAACACTATCTTGCGAATAGCCAAACGTGAGACTCCCTAGGCAACCCAATTTATGGGATGCCGACTTCCTTAGTCGAGACAAGAATCACATCAACCGCACCTACAATTCAACCACTAGACAACACCTCCACCAATAACCCAACCGTGTCTTACCTTCAAAACATGGCCACTCCTTCTAAACCTACCTCCATGGGGGTTGCGGTACTCCCTCAACCTCAAGTCACTCAACCAAACCCCACACCTTTCCAAAACCTACTAGTCTCTATCCCTCCTACTCTTGCACCTATCAACGCAAGAGTAACCGTTTACCCGTCAACAAGCGTGGCTACTCCTCAACCATCCTTGACGGCCCCTAGCCAACTTGTGCCTACCAACCCCATAACACAAGTGCCCTTAGCCCCAACTTTCGCTCCAATAACCAGCTACCCATATGTTGCATCTACGCAACCAACCACGTCATACGCCCCTCCCAATATCTTTCAAGTGCCTTATAATCTAGGGGGCGCTCCACCCACCAATCCGTCAGTAGATATCATCAAAATGCTGATGGATAAGATGTCTAGCTTAGAGACCTCCATTTCTGGCTCACACAATGCTCTCTCATACGAGCAAATTTGCAATGAGCCTATTCATCCTTTCGTTCCATTTAGACCATACCCCAACTAGTGGGAGCTTCCCAAATTTTCTCGCTTTCAAATCAAGGAAGACCCACAGCAACACTTATAGGCATTTAGACATGCCTGTTACCTTATTGCCCATGACGACACATTACTCTTGACACATTTCCTATGTCCCTTTCTGGCACTGCACTTGACTGGTACAACTGGATTGCCAGCCATTCCCTCTTCACATTTACACAATTGGCCTAGCTCTTTCTTGATCACCATTAACATCACCAAGAAGGTCTCGATCACAGACCTTTACACTATCTGCCAATTCGAGGATGAATCAATAGCTGACTTCGTTGCTTGCTAGAGAGGTCTTATCAATCAACTCTCCTTTTCCTTACCACAACCTGAACTTATTGAATTATTCTCCCGAGCTTGCACCAAACATATTTCTTTCACTTTAAGGGTTCAGACCTTCCGTACCTTCGACAAAGCCTTCACGATGGCCCATAAACTTGAATTACGTGCCATCGAGGAGAATAAAGTCAAGTTGCAGAGCAAGAACCCCAACTCTAAGACCAATGACTCTTCTTCTTCTAAACCTTCATCATCAAATCCTAAGTCTAAAGCTTCAGCTAATGCTGTGGTCGTTAGACCTTCATCCTCTTCATCCAATCAGCCTGAGCCATCCACATCTCAGAGCGCCACCCATCAATTCCAGCAGAGATACATACAAAGACAATATACTCCTCTTGGAGAATCTTACGCGTCTATACTGGAAAAACTTGTTAAATAGGGGATTCTCAACCTCCCCCAGATTCGACCACCGCCACAATTTGATCCCTCACGCGCCATCCCTGCATGGTATAGGGAAAATGACTTCTGCAATTTCCACCGTGTCAAAGGTCATGACACAGGAAACTGTAAAACCTTTAAAAACATAATCCAGGACATGCTTGAAAAGGGAGAGCTCGTTCTAGATAATCCTAATGCACCTCCAAACCAGGGCATCGACATATTCAAGCAACCATTCCCCAATCATCCACTGACCCAAAATAATGTCTAGACCTTGATTGACAACACACACGAACATGACATTCGAACGGTCAATACAGTCTCGCCCTTCATCCCCAACCAATCTCAAGAGGTTAACCCATCTACCAGTCCATCACATATGGACGAACCTCTTTCCTCGATTAGTTCTCTGTCAACTTCACTCATCTTGGAGGACGCCTCAACCTTATCGACACCACCGGTCTCACCATCCTCCTTTCTTCTGCCCATGGAGGACGTGACCATACCTACTCCTCGATTGCAAGTGGAGGGCACCATAATCCCTACCCTTTACCTGCTTGAGGAGCCACACTCTCCAGTTCCTTCTCCACCAAGAGAAGAACCTGACTCTCCATCTTCCTCGACCAACGACAATCCAGTTATAACTCCCACACACCTTGGGTCTGAAACTACTGCCACACCTAACACATCTTCTCAAGAATCCAAACCTCATCTAACATCCCCCCAACCATTTTCCCGACTAGTGGAGAAATTAGAACTTCTCCCTTCAAGGAAAGTGGAGCATCGGGGATTGTGGGAGCGTCTTAAAGTTCTTCAACATTCCCGTGCCCTTTCATCTCATGCTACCAATCATCCCAAGGTAGAATCTCCCCAAACTCCCAACAAAGACCAAATCCCCGCTTCTAAACCTGCATCTACCCAATCTAAACCGATCAAGTCACTCGGTGTTCGCCCTCTCTCTACCCTCACTCACCCGCAAGTGAAGGTGGACTTAGACCAGACCTCGACCAAAAGTAGTCTTCCAACCAAGTCAAAGAAGACTGCCAGACCACAAAAGCGAACCCCTCCTCCACCATCAACTTTGCCCTCCATCTTAGGTCCTCATCCTTCTACCCTAATCGGCGTCCTTCCTACTCTGACCATTAACCAAAACAAATTACCTCCATTACTTCCTTTGCCAACCACAAGTCAACCCCCTCTCAAAAATTTGGAACCTCTCAAAAAGAAAGTGCCATCTTCACCTGTCACCACACCACCAACCCAAAAGGTGGTACAAAAACCTTCTTCAACATCCCCCAAGCAGAAGTCACCAACGTGTCATGCATCAACAAGCATGGACCCCTTAGTAGGTTTGTATGCTTTAATATTATGCCAACTTTTGCAGACTTCTAGTATTACCCTTCCTTCTATCAAGCCATTCCAACCCCTCGAGTCAAAACCTTCTTGGTTCGATGATACAAAGATTTGTTTATACCATCGCACACCAGGACACGATATCGAGACTTGTTGTACCCTCAAGGCAGTCATTCACCACTATATGGAGAAAGACACTCTTCTCCTTGAGGACACTCTTGACCAACCCTTGACACCTTCCCATCCAACCTCTTCAACCACATCAACATCTCACCAACAGACCATAACCCCTTCTTCACCTACTATATTTGAAATCAATGCTATCCATATAACCACTAGGTCACAAAAGGACAAGGCAAAAGAAAAAGCTGCTATTCCTTGGACCTATCTTTTTGTCCAAGCACCTCAACCACCAAAACCCAAGATTTCCATCTTAGGTGCGTCCCAACCCCCTTCTTCAAAGGTAATCACAGAATCTATGATAAAACAACTTCACCAAACGCCTATGAAGATGACCCTATATGACCTTATCCAAAGCTCCCCCCAGCATTGCCAGGCTCTAATCAAAGCCCTATAGGTAGTAGAAGTCCAACCTGAAGACCCTCAACCACTAGCTGCCCGAGTCCATTCTTTATCCCCTATCACCTCCATCACTTTTAGTGATTTTGAGATTCCTACCTCTACGTTAGAAGATCAGGACGCTACCCTTTTCATCACAGCCTACGTTGATCGAACCCGTATTAAATGAGTTATGATCGACGGGGGTGCTAGCATTAATATCATTTCCACCCATGCCTTTGATCAATTGGCTCTTCCCAAGAATTGCGTATTGAGAACCGACGCAATCCTTAGATCCTTTAATGACATAACTGCTAACACTATTGGCACTATTGTCCTCCATATCCGTGTTGGTCCACGCACAATTCTAGAGCTCTTCTACATTATTGAGGGAGAATTTCAATATAACATGCTATTAGGGCGACCCTAGATCCGTGCTATGGCTTGCGTCCCTTCAACACTTCACCGTTGTGTCAAATTTGAACACGACAAACAAGTCCATGTCATTCCTGCTGACCCATCCCCTTTTAAGACTTGTAACACAACTTATCGCCCCAACGACATTCTTATCCCGCTCAAGGCATCAACCCAAACATCATCTCCATCCGTGGAAGCGTCAACTAGTATGCAAATAGCGGTTGCCACCACATCATCTTCTCAATTAACAACCAAGAACCCCATAGACGACATCTTCCAAAGGCTTTCACTAGGGGAATATCGCCTCCTTACTCTAGACATGTTCCAGACTCCTCAAGAGTATGGATAGCTTCATCAAAACCCAAGCTATGACTATCAGATCAAAATGGTCATTCCTTATGGTCCTCCTAGCCTTCGAACTAATCTCATCTATGGGGGGCTGGGTCAAGCTCCTACTGAATCAAATCCCTCCTCTTCACCTCAAATAATCACATCTGATTTCTTCTTTCTTAGCAACCCCACCTTTGCACATACCTACCTTTATAGGTGTGCATGGAAGGGTTTCAGCTTTGGACGCTATGAACAAGGCTCCCATCGGCCTATCGAACCACCTAATGACGATAATGCAAAGAAATAGTATGGACTGGGTTTTCAAGAACCCACTGAGGCTTCCACAAACCTTTGCCCTGAACCAACCATCGACCAATTTCTTCTAGACTCGCCTATTCTTCCATCCTCACCTACGGAGTCGGTGGTTTCCATCCCTCCTAGTTTTTTTTTTTGCATAAACACCATCCGCTTGGAACCCCTAACCTATTAGCTCAACGGGGTTCCCAAGTCTCTCCCTCTCGTTTATCTTAGCATGATATATGATGAATCAACAACCATCAACACAATCCACTGCATAGAAGATGATGCCATTCTTTCCTATATGGGTGCCGATGATTCTTTTATTCAGCACTCCCTCCCTTCTGAAACACAGGTTATGTTAAATGAATCAACCATTGACATTAACCTTTCATCTTCTGATGTCCCTCAAGTCTTAAAGATTGGTCAATCTTTAGACACTCAAGAGCAGATCGACTATACCACATTTCTCTCCGACAATCGCAAAGCCTTTGCTTGGACCTATGCCGACATGCCTGGCATCGACCCTAACATTGCCACTCATAACATTGTCACAAACCTAGAGGCTAAGCCTGTTAGGCAAAAGCTTCACAAAATGCATCTTCGTGTTGCACTTCTTGTCAAAGAAGAGCTTCAGCATCTTCTTTCAGTCTCCTTCATCCAACCCATCGATTATCTGCAGTGGGTCTCCAACATCGTTCCTATCACCAAGGTGACTGGGGGGATCCAGATCTACACAGACTATCGTGACCTTAACCTAGCTTGTCCCAAAGATGACTTTCTTCTTCCAAACATTGACCAACTTGTTGATCTTACGGCTGGCCATGAGATGTTATCACTCATGGATGGATTTTCAGGATATAACCAAATCTTGATTGCACCGAAAGATCAGCACAAAACCACCTTCATTACACCATGGGGAACTTTTTGCTATCGGGTCATGCCTTTTGGTCTGAAAAATGTAGGCGCCACATATTAGCGCGCCATGACTTACATCTTTCACGATCTCTTCCATAAAATCATGGAGGACTATGTCGATGACCTGCCTGGCAAGTCTAAGCTTCGTCGCGACCATTTGACTATCCTCAAAATCATCTTCTCTTGCCTTCTTCAGTACCAGGCCCGTCTTAACCCCAAGAAATGTGTCTTTGGGGTCCTCTCAAGAAAGCTCCTGGGATTCATTGTCTCTTTTCATGGCATCGAGATAGATCCTACCAAAATTTACGCTATCCTCGAAATGCCACCTCCAACTAATCTCAAGCAACTTCACAGTCTACAAGGAAAGCTCCAATCCATCCGCCGCTTCATTTCACAACTTTCTGACCGTTGCCAACCCTTTCATCACCTCCTCAAGAAGGACGTTTCCTTTAAATGGGATAAAGATTGCCAAGAGGCTTTTAACGCCCTTAAATGCTATTTGGTCTCTCCACCAGTCCTTATTCCACCAAAAGATGACCAACCCTTCTACCTCTACATCTCAGCAACCAATCATTCGTTAGGTGCCATGATCATGCATCGAGACGAGCAACACCGTGAGCAAGTAGTTTACTACATAAGCCAAACACTTGTCGACTATGAAACTTGATATACTCATACCGAGAAACTCTATTTGGCATTAGTCTTTGCCACTACCAAGCTCCGTCACTATCTTCTCAATCACAAAACCTTTGTCGTCACCCACACTGATCCCCTCAAATACATGCATTCCAAACCATATCAAAACCAGCGTATGGCTCATTGGCTCATGCTTCTTGCTAAATTTGACGTAGAATTTGTCTAGAAAAAATCTATAAAAGGGCAAATAGTCGCTGACCAACTAGCAGATGCCCCTCTTCCCGATAATCAACCTTCACAGTGTGAGTTTCCCGATGAATCTATCGCCACTCTCTCGACTGATGACACATTCTACCAAATGACGATGTTTTTCGATGGCTCTAAATGTCAACTCGGTGGGGGTGCGAGAGTCATCCTCATTCCACACGAAGGTGAACCCATGCCCCTGTCTTTCAAACTCGACTTTGAATGTACCAATAATATGGCCGAATATGAAACCTTAATTTTGGGACTTCAAACTGCCCTTTCTTTAAACATCAAATCCATCAACATCTTCAGTGACTCACAACTTGTCGTTAATCAAATAAATGGTTCATATCTTTGTAAAAATGAAATTTTACAAAGGTACAAGCACCGTGTTGACACTCTTCTAGCATCTTTCGACCATCATTTATTGCAGACTGTTCCTTGATCGACAAATAAGTTTGCTGACACCATGGCTTCCCTCACCTCGCATATTCCTTCTTCATCATCATCCTCATCAAGAATTTATGTCATGGTACATCGTGTGCCATTGCCTTCATACATTTCCACTGACATCAATCTCATCCACACAATAGACTCTAGTTCACAAGATGTATGGTATAAACAACTTGAGGACTACTTGGCTCATTCTATCATTCCTCCCAACCTCTCTAGCAATGCACGGTGGGCTTTCATCAAGCGCACCGCTCGCTATACCATGCTAGGGGGCCTTCTCTATAAAAGAGGTTTTGACGGCCTTCTTCTTCACTGTTTAAACTCCATTAAAGCTTCTCATGCTGTTAAACAAGCCCATGACGGGATTTGTAGAGGACACTTTAGTGGTAACTCGATTGCCAAGCGCATCCTTCACCTGGATTATTATTGGCCCACTCTTCATCAAGACTGTAGCGATTATGTTCGACATTGCATCAAGTGTCAGCAACATGCTAACTTGCTTCATCTCCCTAGTCATGCCTTACAAGTCGCTCAAGATTTTTGGCCATTTTCACAATGGGGCTTAGATCTCATCGGCGAGATTAACATTCATTCGTCTCTTCGTCATCAATCCATCATCACTGCCATTGAGTATTTCACTAAATGGGTGGAAGCTATTCCTCTCATCTCCACAAAAGTCGATAAGATTGTCGACTTCATCAACACCCACATCATCTGTCGTTTTGGTGTACGTCACAAAATCATCACCAACAATGGCAAGTCCTTTAAAAATAAGACTGTCCAAAAACTTTGTGACTCCTTTGGCATTAAACTTAGCTTTTCTTCACCTTACTACCCATAAGCAAATGGGCAGGCTGAGGCTTCTAACAAAATCCTAACTAAAATTCTCATGAAGGTGGTCAATGACACTGGAAGGGATTGGCACATTCATATTCCCTTCACTTTTTGGGCCTACCGCACTAGCATCCGAACCTCTATGGGTGCTACTCCCTTTTCTCTAGTGTACGGATCAGAGGCTATCTTACCTCTCGAAGTACAGATCCCATCTCTTCGCATTTCACTCCATGACATTCTTTCTAATGATGACTTTCATCAAGATCGATTACCTCAACTTGAGTTACTCGACGAGCGTCGTCTCGCTGCCCTCAATCATCTCCATGTCTATCAAAATCACATCAAATGCGCCTATAATAAAACTCTGAGAGAATGAGATTTCAATATCAGAGATCTCATCCTCAAAGAGAACCAACATGTGACCAATATGGAACGGAGTAAACGAGGTAAATTCGCTCCTAATTGGCTCAGACCTTATATCATAATGCACAAGTATGGATCAGGGACTTATCATCTGTCTTCTCTTGAAGGCCAACCAGAACCTGAGCCTCTTAATGCTTTGCATCTATGACCATTCTACTATTAGTCAAGTATTCATCCACTTGACATTTAACTTGAGCTCGTCCCTTGAGCAATCCTTGTCCTTTTTATCCTTAATCCATTTCACCCTTTTTCCATTAACAAAATCCTCTACAACCCTTTTATGATGTACGGATGCTTCGTCCTAATAAAAGGGAGCCCTTGACCTTCTATAAGTCTTGTCCATGACTCAACATTCTATCAAAACTAAATCAAGATGTCAAAATATCCACGGTCACCAAATCAAATCACAAAGCAGACTGCTCCCTTGAAGGACAACGACACTATCATTGCTGTAACTAATAGATTGCTCCCTCAAAGGACAACTATTCAAAAGCCCTTAAATCTATAAAGCAAAGTATAGACCACTCCCTCAAAGGATGGCTATGACTAAATCTTGCTACAAACAACACTTTTTTAGAAGCTTCTCACATCGATCAGCTTCACAAATGACCACCTAACAAGTGACATCTTTATATGGACTTCCCGCATTGATCAGTCCGCTCTGCCAAAAAAAAAAAAAATCGGGTCATGGACTTGACTTGTAGTTGTCTTAGGGTCTCCTATAAAAAGGGGCAAAGTTATCCATACTCTAAAATGGGTTACCCTTTTCCTCCTATCATATCACCTACTCAAGGGACTTCGAGCTCACTTTAATGTCAAAAGGGATTCGATTACCGCTCTAACATAACTATGGTCAATGACGCAATGCATAAATGGGGCTCTTGGTTCTAATAACCCCTGTCTATGTTGTCTTTTTGGTCCTTGTCAATAAAAGGGAACTTATGCCTTTTACTTTCTGCTTATACTTTGGTCACATTCAATCACATCATTTGTCAAGACGATTCAATCCGACTCTTTTCAAACCATCCACATAGCCTAATCATTATGGTTTCCATCGACATCAATACACATGGAAACTATCAACCACCCAATTTGTGTTAAGCATAAACCAATACTTGCTGAAGCATAAATAGACCTCAATTTATTCTTAGCAAACATCCATCACGAATATGGATAGTTGCTAGGGATGAAAAACCCCGACCAATGTTACAGCTTACACCATCTGGAAAATGCTGTAGCATCATCTCCTCCTTGTCATTTTAAGCATGTTCTCTCAGACATATGAACGTGCTAGACCATTCTCATGACTAGACCAATAATCAACCACTTCAATCTTTTTCCTCCCTTCTTGGGATAACTACATTGGCCTGAGGCCCTAACGACAGGGGCTATGTAGGCAGCACTCAGTTGACATGGGGTCTTTTGGGGTTAGCTCGGCCATTCTCTTCATCACTTTCTTGCATCTCCTTCTCTCGTCATCTGCAAATCACATCATAAACAAGCACACATTTTCATAATCTTTAGCATAATCATTTTCATCATTTACATCATAATCATTAATCACAAACACATTATCATCATCACACAATTAAGCATTCACATCATATAATCTGCAAATCATAACATAAAATATCACTATCACATAATCCTTAAGCATCATCATCTAATCTAAAAGTCATGACCATTCTCATTATTAGCATTATCACAACGCATCATTATATTAATCAACATCATTATACTCAATACCATGACATTGTCATCATCACATATAATCATCATAACATTATAATCATAAACATAATATCAACACATGCATCATCATCATAATCAAAAATGCTCCATACATTAAATATTCATAACACATCAATAATCCAAAACTATCATCATATATATATATATATATATCAACATCTTTTATACAATCACACAATCTGTGCCTCTGTCTCTCTCTCATACATCTCGCATCAACGGCTCGCAGGCCGGTATATACATCAAAAAATCAATCTCAAGGGCTGCCCTCAAGGCTATGGCTGTGGTGGTGGTGGAGGTGGCCGAGAAGAGGCTGTATCCTCTCCCCCCTCTAATCTGTGCCATCTGTGAGACCCTGAAGCCATTGCTTGAGACATAGACCTCTATCGGCTCTGCTCCACCCACATCTCTGAGTATCGTTGTATCTGAGGGAACCCCCTGATGGCCCTCTTATAATATGCAATCTCATCCAGTGCATCACTGTATCTCACTAGAGATATAGTCTACGGTGGACCCATCTGCCCTGCTGCTTAGCCCTGTCCTAACACCTGTGGCTGTGGCTGGCCTAGGTGCACTGATGTCGATGGTCTTACCCCCTATGAAAATGCTAGCTACTGAGATGGCTGCTGCAATGGGCCCTGCCCTCCAAAGCTCTGACCTGCCACTGCCTGTGCCTGCGCTGCGGCTAGTTGTCCCTGTAACAGAGTAACCCGACCTATCATCTCTGCCAGCTACCCTATAACCCTTGCCAGTTATCCCTACAAAACTGAGACCTGGGCCTGAGCTACATCTCTCTCTTGCCATGTAGTGTCCCTCTCCTCACGGGCTGTATCCCGCTCCCTCGTGATAGCCTGCAGATCCGGCTGGGGTCCCACCTGTATGCCTCTGTACTGCCCTGCCCACCACACCATGTAGGCCTCTATACACCTTGGGTCTGCTATCCCAAGTCCTACCGATAGCTCCTCAAAATTGGGCTCCTCTGTCTCCTCGACAGTGGGAGCAGTGCCTCTATATCATCCCACCTATACTATGGGAATGCAGGAGGTACATCCTCTAGTAGCCCATACTGGCGCCACACTCTCTCTGCTGGGATCCTCTCGAGCTCACTAGCTTGCCTACCTCTGACCCATCGCCTGCTCTGCATCCTGACCATCTGCTCACCCTAGTCTTTGAACGCTGGATACACCAAGTATGGTCTCCAGATGATATATGCTGGCATCAGGGCCTCCAGTACCCCTCGGTAGTGATCAATATCCCTAACCACTCCGTCCACCCACATCTGTGCCATCACCTCACGCCATCACCTGAACCCGACCCTAAAGCCAGCCTGAATTGCCACTGGGAGGCTGAGAGGTTAGGTAACCACAATGTGCTCGTATGCCCAACAATGCAAAAGGTGGCCTACACACAGGCTATACCGTCACCACCGACTGATGCCCCATAACTCTTTGTATACCTGGGCCAAAAAGACGGGCGCCCAGGTGAACACTGTCTGCTGCTCCAGCATGTCCATCAAAACCCCAGTCATGGCTACCGAGAACCTGCCTCCCTCCACATCTAGCAATGCATAGACTGTGATGCCGATCATCATCAAAATTACCAGCTGATGTGCGTCCTCATCCGCCACATACAAAGACTCATATGCAAAACTAGCTGAATGGTAGCTCATCTTCGTGACGTGCTCCCCAAATAGCGTGACCATGTGGATATTGTGTGCCTCTCTCGAGCATGCATAGATGTCAGCTCCGTGTATCGGTAGCCATAAAATCTGGTACACGTCCTCGACCGTGACCGTCATCTCGCCCGTAGGCAGGTGGAAGGTGTTGGTGGCATGGTCCCACCGCTTGATCACCACCACCATAAGGCTCACATCCCTCACCACTCTGCAGTAGCATCTCAGACTGCCTAGCCCCACTACGCTCATCTATGCCCACTCCTTGACTGACATGCCTCTGTGCATCCGCATCAGCAAGGTTGGGAGGCGATCTCGCAGCATAAGAGTCTGCCTCGCCTGCATCCATCCACAAACAATCTCATGTTAACATTGTTCCTACTCTTCTTATTTTAACAACTATTCTGACTATTTATGCCTAACCCAACACTTGGGAAGCCCTTGGCGTAGCTTTGACCTTTCAACTTGACCATTTTTTACCACTCTTTCTGACCAGGCAGCCACTGACATCAGTTAGCGTGCCGGCGATGGCACTCACCTAACCGACGTCAGTCACTTAGTGACTGATGTCGACAGGTTAGTGACCGACGCTGGTCACTGGTCAGCCAACGCCGGTGGAGTCACCAACGTCGGTGACTGGTTAGGCCCTAGGGCCGAATGGGGTGAGCCCTAAAAATTAGGGCTTCCCCTCTGCACCCCCTTACACCCTCCTTAACCCTCTAAAATGACTCCTAAGCTCTCCTAGACAACCCACCCACCTTCCTAGCTACTCTCCCCTCTCGATTTCTACCTAAAACAACTAAAATTTCAAAAATTAATACAAAACAAAAACACTTCAAATAGGGTTCAGAGACCCTCCTACCTCATCCCGACGTCACCAACGTGGTGGCACGATGGGTGCCACTGGTGGTGGACCTCCTGCGGGTCCTCTACTCCCCTTTGCCATTTCTGTTGTGTTTCTCTACTCTCACACTTCACTAGGCCAACAAATGCTTCTGCAGCCTCCAATCACTCTCCAACTCGCTTCTTCTCTCTATGAATGCCTATTTTCCACCTCGCACAGCTCCTCAGTCAGCTCTGGGTCACTTTCACTAAATCCACTCCAGAGCTCTTTTTTCTCTTGGTCAAATGTCACAAATGACTTTTGGTGGGCTGCCAATTTGGTTTTGTCAGATTTGGCAGACGGCTGACGTCGGCAAAATCATGCCATAGGCCATTGACGTCGACTGATTTCCATCGATGTCAACCTCTTTTGGCCACCGACATCGGTTCTATAACCGACGTCGACTGCCTTAAAACTTCATCCCTCTTCAAAATGACCAAAATCATGCAGCCACTTAGTCAGTCCTCCAGACCACGTCACTTTATCCCTGTGGGGCACACTTGGATCACTTTTGCCTCCATCCATCGACCACCAGACATTGGAGATCATGCCCATCTCCTAAAATCGTGACTACTTCCAAAGCAATTTTGCCTTGGTTGTTTTTGCATGTATGCTACCTCATGTTTGGTTAGCAAAATTATGTGCACACTTTTGACCTTCACAAGTATAGGATCGCAACCCAGTTGATCCGCACTACTTGTGACTTTTTCGTGTTTTCGGGAGCACTTCCTAAGCCTGGGATACTTGGAACACGACGACCATTGGAGCTTCAGCTTTGATTGAATAACCCAATCAGCAGATGACTAAATGTTGGGGACCGGTTATTTCAGTTTTGGCACTCCTTGACCCTCGACCTACGATAATTTGACCTAACCATCCTCGTGACGTGGTGTACATGCAATCACTGCTTTTGCAGTGTTCTCACTCTATCTTCACCTTTTTCATCCACTCTCTATCAAATCAGCACCTGATTCTAGGTTCCCTTCTCTCGACTCCTGCTTTGAGGGGGGATACCTCATCCATAATTGGGGCAACCAACTCACCTATTTTTGTCTTGTAGTTCACTTAAACAACCAACAAGACGAAATCAACCTTATCCCATACCTGGGGCAACCGACTCCTATTTTTGTCTTGCAGTTCGTCTAGAGTAACCAACAAGACAAAAAGAGGCAAATGTAGACACCTAAATAGTGTCTAACCCTTGGTCACTTTTTCCCTTGGTCCATTCCTAACCCATTCCTAAAAATTACTAATTTAAAATAATAAACTTATTTTGAATTAACCCCTCCTCCTTGGACACATCACCCATGACACCTCACCTAGGACACCTTGCCTTGGACTAATTCCCATCCTATGACTCACCCAAGACCTATTCCTACTTCTCTCTAACCACCTAACAAACTCTCGTGCGTATTTAGCCCAACCTTTGACATTCTCCAATGGATAGGGCACTTGGTGGATGAAAAACGGGCTTAGTGGCTCTTTTTTCCCATTCTAACCCCGCCAACGTCGGTTAAATGTCAGCCGACACCGGCAAAATCACCGACGTCGGTTATACTTAACCAATTTTTCAGACTCTTTGACAATCCCAATCAGAAATCGGCTAATCTGCAGAAGTGAATCATGAATCCTTCAATCTTCAGTCTTCGACCATCCGTCAAACTACCAAATCTCTCAGTCAAGCCTCTCACTCTCTCCCTCAGGTGCAGCAACAAGTTCTCCACACAGGCTACATCAACAACAGGTATGGGAATCATCAGTAGCACACCTTCCACAAGGCACAGGTAAGTATACTATTTATGTTTTTATTCTCTTTTCAGTTATTGATTTCAAACAATATCTCCCTAGACCAAACTGTTAACCAAGCCCGACCCGAATCTTGACTTATCCACCTCCCTATTTCCTCCATCCTCTATCAGACCATACACTCTGCCCATTCAACCAGACTCTCAGACCCAGACCCCAGACCATTCAACCAAGCCCAAAACTTTATCTCAAGACTGTTAACAAACCTAGACCCTTCCTTGGCCTTGTCCATAGACCAAAACCTTGACCAGACTCTATCCACATACCACAGACCTTCCCAGACCCCGTCCAAGCTAACTGCCCCGACCGACGCCGGTCACTACCCCAACCGACGTCGGCATATTAACCGACGTCAGCACCTTTACCAATCGACGCCGGTAGGACCACCGATGCTGGCGACTGTGATCAATTTGATAGCTTCTTTCAAGTAAGCCTTTACTTCCCTTTTTCATTTCAATCTTTTATCACTTTAGTCTTTCATATTCTGCTATTTATCAGACATACTTCTTTTTTGATTAGTGGGTTTGTATCCCTTAAGGAAGTTTTCATACTTCTGGGATCAAGCTTTCGCTTGACAACCCACCATCTATCCATTTAACGCCTTCTTTTATCCAAGTTTCTTTCTTTGCAGGGGTCATTCCTCCACAGCCAAAGAGGAGTACTTACAACGTCTGAATTACGGTGCATAGACTATATCTAGGTACACATCAAGCCTTGACCATTCTTTCTTTAGTTTCTCATTTTCTCTCCTTTGAAATTGAAAGCAAAATTTGAATAGAAACACTATGTCTAAAAAACTTGTTGCACTTGAAACACCTACCTATAAAATCACTTTATCCTCTACCTCTTGATGCATAACCACCCCTAAAATATGGACTTCTACCTCTAAATTTTTTTTTGACCTAGATGGTTGTTCATGTGAACTACTAAACTCCCCTTGAATTTTTTGTGAAGAACCTTTGCCTCCTTATGGACCTCCACCCCTAAAAATTTTACCTCTACCTCTATTTTGTTGATTTTTCTTCCTATTGAGCTCATCCTTTGCTTTCAAGGACAATTAGTAACACTCTTCCAATGTATTTGGACTAGCAATACTCAATTCATCCTAAAATTTGTATCTAAAACCATTGACATACCTAACCACCTTATCACTATCATCCTCCATGTGACCTGATCTAATACTCAATTTGTAAAACTCTTTAGTTTATAATTTTACCCCCATCTCTTTCTATTTCAAGTTTTTAAGCTTCTTATACAAGTTTGTGATGTAGTCATTAGACAAGAAATTAATTTTTAGTTTGGAAACCATTCTATCCCAAGACCTAATCTTGGATTTTCCTTTTTTTTCCTCTCATCCTGTATGTAGTCCCACCATAGGGATGCATGTCCCTTTAGCTTGGTCTTGACAAACTTCACTTGTTATTCTGGTACATCCTCAAAGTCAAAATATTTTTCCAAATATCCTATCCAATCAAGGAGTTATTATTCACTAAAAATTCCTACATACACTGTAAGATATAGTTTAGGATTTGATCCTTTCCATTTCATCACATTTAATAACCTTTCAAACTTCTATTCTTCAGTTTCTCTCTACTTCATCTTTCAACTTTGGTGTCTATAGCTCTTCTTCTTGGTCACTCAAATCACCTATGACTACTCCTCTCCTTTGATTGACATAAAATACTATGAGTCTTGCATAAAATGTGACTATGAGATTCCTCAGATTGATAGATGTTGCATCTCCTATTTGTATGGTTTCTTCCCTCTCACCTGTTGCATTTCTTCTAGGTGACATCTTGTCTTAGCTTAAATAATTAACCAAAAATTATAAATTACCTTCCTCTTAAATAATATCACCTTGTCCAATAACTTTAAGATGTAATTGTGTGGTTATGATACCAAAACGATGTAAAGGTTAAGCTACTAAAAATTTAACCTCTGTACTAGATGCCACTTTGCACAACCTATCTCACTTCCTAGTAGCTTTTATTTTCACCTTTTCTAATGGTATGGAAAATTTAGGATTGATATTTAGAATATATGGTACTTTTTAAGTACCCTCTATTTATTTCCTTCCCTCCATCAAGTTTATTGATCCAAATTCTCTCATAAACCACCTTTCTAGCCTATATTAAGCCCCAATTAGGTCTTTTAAGGCCTTATTTAATGTCAATCCTATATTTCCATACTTAAGAGTTTTGTACATGTCTAAAACCTTTAAAATGTGTTAAATCACATTATTTCATATAAAATCATAGTTTTTTGTGAATTTTGGTTGGTGAAAACTCTTGGAAGCCAAGTTTTAGTTTGGAAACCCTAACATAAAGCTATGACTATCTATGCAGACCTAAGAAGGAAAAATTTAAGGTTTCAAGATTCAAAATGATTTTAAAACTCCTATAAAAGTTTAAAAAGGTCTTTTAAATCCTTATAAACATTTTTTAATCATTATTCTCCTCCTTGACATCATTGTTTACCACTTAAGCAAGATTCAGAGTTTGATTGTGTGTATGTTCACAGTTATATACAGGTTTATGTTGGTTTTCTCATTAAGAAGTGTGAAAAATATCTAAATAAATACATAAATAAACTTCAATAAGTATGTAATAAATTTACAAATACACAAGGAGAATTAAAAATGTATCTTTATTGATTATTTCTCCAATACTCAATAACACACAGTCATCTTCAATGTTAACACATAGGAAAACATGGTCCACAATTGTTTTATCATCAAAATAAGGAACTAATTCTTGGTTTTATTTTATATTGATATCTAAAAACTTATAATTATCCTAATTTACAAGGATCCCAATTTTTTTATGAATCCTAGAATTACTCTAACTATTTTTGGACCCTCCAATAGTCACTAGAGTGATAATTAAAGCATTGAAGCAAAAATCAAAGTTTAGATTGATCACATACAAGACTTAATACAAATGATATATACACATGCTACATTAAATAGTTTACACCAAAAATTTCATAACTTTAAATTTCCTTCAAAACACTCTTGCAACACCTAAATTATTCTAAAATTTTTAAAAATTCAAAAAGTTAGTTCTGGTAGGAAAAGCCAAATTTAAATTTTTGAAGATATAGAACTAAAAAAAAAATATAAATGAAACATAAAGATGATATAAGAATTATAATACCACGTAAACCACAAAAAAACCAAAATTGACAAGAAAACCATAATTTGTGAGAATCTAGGCCTAAGAGTGATGCTTCTGCATCAAAATATTTAACAAAATTATGCAAAAGACTATGAGGGAATATTGTTCAGATTGGAATATCATACTATATCTTAAAATTTGGTATTATTGTAATAATATTTTATCTACCATTGGGGAAACTCCATCCTCTTTAATTTATGGCCCAAAAGTTATCTTAACACTATAAGTATATTTACCATCTTTGCACATTTCTCTTCAAAACATCATTCTCGATGAAGCGCTTCATAAATCCCATCTTCATACTTTAGACCTACTTAATGAGTGATGTGTGAGTGATTTACAAAATAATCACTAATAAAAAATCACATTGTTAAACAACATAACAAGAAAGTCAAAGTTCATGTTTTTGATGTCAGAGACAGTGTTGTAATTGGATTGTGCCCAAAACAAAAATGGAAAGTACTCCAAAAAGTGGTAGGGTCCTCATCTATTCAAGGAAATCTTATGATCTAGATCTTATATATTCTATAAAAACAAAGGCCATATCTTAAAGTAACTGACCAATACTCAGTTATTGAAGAAGTATTTTTCTAGACCTATATTATTAATAATTTCATTTTATTTACTCATTTCCATTTTTGATACATATTAATTGCATGATTATAGTTATTTTATATTTTTTTGAGATAATATTTCTTTTAGGTTCCACTTTAACCCTTTTTTATTTCATTTTAGCCTTAATCTATCTACACACCTCAAGGTTTAATTCACATTAGGCTTAGTACCTATGCTTGGTTGTTAGGTATTTTTTCATTTTTACTCTTATTGGTTTTTTAGTTTGTGATTTTCATGGTAACACCTGGGGAATCAATCAATCCCTCATCACAAACTCCCATCCTCTTTATAATTATTTCTAAATTAATTTTCTTCATGTCATTATCCATTATTTCCTTTTGTCAATAGATA
Organism: Torreya grandis; assembly: GCA_037957365.1. NCBI lineage: Eukaryota > Viridiplantae > Streptophyta > Pinopsida > Cupressales > Taxaceae > Torreya > Torreya grandis. The sequence goes on from JARHVA010002073.1 coordinate 311,246, forward strand.
TTTCCTATCTTATTTCTTTGGTTTATTTTATCACTATGTACACCCTTTGGGTCTTTTCTATCTTTTATATTCCTCATAAATTTATATTTTCTATGCTACATATATCAATCTTCCTTGTGTCTCTATTGATTTTTTTTTTGTGAGTTGAATGGTAGGTAATTAACTAGGTCCTCCTCATAAATGCCCATCATTCAATTACTTAGATTGATTTTGATCCCAACCTTAGGTAGGGGTATTCTTAGAAATATAGGGAAATGATTAATACTATTATTTTTCCTCATTTAGAGTTAGTAATATTCTCTTGTGGTAAAATTATATAAGTCTATATTCATGTCCTTGTCCACATTTTACCTTATCTTATGATGATGTTTCATACCTACCTATTGTTGTATCATATTAATTTACAACTTTTTTTTGATTGGGGAAAATGAATATTTTAAAGAACACTTCCATGAGATCCTTATGTTTAATTTCTTTTTGGGCTCACCAAGGTTGGTTTCAATATTGCACTCTTTTCTAAGGTTTTATTCTAGGAGTATTTAAACACCATGGTCTTTAAGTTGTCCTCTTTAGAAACTAGGTGTAAGCTCCATTGTGATAGTAATCTTTAGCACCCATATAATAAGAAAAAAATCCACATGGAGGAGTAAGATATAAAAAATCAAAAGAGTTAAAACCCATATAATAGGAAAATGTAAATCAAATCATAAAATTTAGATCACACAAAAATACATGACTTTTTTGCATATATCCTATTCTATTATAATATCAAACTCCATATTTTCTCTCATGATAGATCCAAGTCCTATTAGGATGTGGTAGGATAGTATACAAGGTTAACATGTCTCATTACATCATTATCTATCTTCTTACATTCTAGTGCCACCTACAATTTTCACACAAGTACCCAATATTCAAAATAGATCAATGACTCTGTAAGGGGTCTTGAAGAGTGGAGAACATGTTAAGAAAAGGTAAGATCATTTTATTTTTCATGTATGTTAGGATTCATGGTATGATATTTATACTTCACTACTTATCCTAATCTTATACTTGATAGGTAGGGTTTTCTAGGCCCATTGATGTTGAAAACTCTTAGTCTTGCCAACATGATTAAAATATCTTATTTTAGGTAAAGATCATGATTTTGCCTTAGTGGAACTCTCTTATCCCTACCCAACTTTTCTCATTTTATAGATAGGTTTGTTCCTAAATTTGTCCCATATTATTTAATTCTTATTGTCCATCACTTTTA